>WBMY01017065.1:203964-256870 GCA_013397315.1 Donacobius atricapilla
TTTTTTAAATTCCTTTGCCATTCTTTATCTCAATGAGCCTTCTGGGTTTTTATGTTTTCTGGGTAGTCATCCAAGCACTTTGTGCTGGAGGACTTTGGAGTAGTTCTCCTAAGTGTCAGATTGTGCTGTGCTGCAGTTAAATTATAACATTGATAAGCTTGATTTATTGAAATATATATTTCAAGAGGGAGTGACGTGTGTGATTTCAGGTAATGGAAAGAGCACGTGTGTTGCTTTGTACATCATCACTCACAAGAGGCCTGGTACCATGTAGGAAGCCATAAATGCCAAACTGGAGAGAAAACCTTTCAGAGTGAGTTCAGTTGTCTTACAAATCTTCCTGAAGAAGACCCCTGCTTTTCAGTATTGGACCAGAGTCGGCCCCAAATCAGGCACCTTCATGGCCTGCAGAGACACTTCAGCCCTTCCACTCTTCATGTGAGTTTTCATTCAGCAATAGGAACAGCCAAGGAATCATCACCAAACCTATCAGCTCCTTCATTGCTTTCAGTTCTATGCTGGGCTTAGCAGGAAAAGGAGAAAATAAAAGGAAAAAAAAACAAGTTCCCAGGTGATGCGGTTAAAGATGCCGTTCCAGCAGCTTTATTCAGTGTCATGGGGAGGATTGTGTGCCTTAGGTGGGGGTGAAGCTGTTGCTCTTGAGGGAGCTGCTGTCAGTTGGAGAAGATTCCCAAGCCTTGGAAGCGCAGGGAAATGCTGGGTTACCAATTCAAACCCAGCTCTATTTTAGGTTCATAGTACATGTCATAAACAGCTTCAGCAGAGCCTGGGGTTAAGGTGTGCCCAGAGCAGATGGATTAGTGGCATCTAATGATGAAGGTTTGGCTGTAGATGGGCAGGTACAGGCTGGTCACAGCAGAAATTCTCTGCAGAGAGGAAACTTCAGTGTGCGTCATGTGTGGGATCCCAGGTTAGCACTGACTCCAAAACATGAGTAACGGAGAAACGGGAACACCAAGTGGTGAGGCAGCAGGTTTAGAGGGGCAAAGGGAGGGTGAAACACAAGTTTACTTCTCATTTAGTAAAAATCACCTCTGTGTGTCATTCTTATTTGCGTATTATCCTCTAATTAGCCATGACTGACTCACATACCGCTTCCACCTGAAAGGAATGATATGTTTTGAAGTGTATGGTTTATAATCTCAGTAGGCCAGCAATTCTCCTCCTCTTCTCCTCTCCCCTTCCAATGTCCCCCAAAATGCATTCTCTTGTTGCTTTTAACCTTCAAGCCTCTTTTCTTCTGTTCTCTCTCTGTTACTACTCTTGCATTATTAATGGACTGTAGCACGTCAGCCAGAGCACTGACATTACTAATTACTACATGTAGCAGAGGAATGGGGAGCAAGATAGAAACTGGGTCGGGAAATGTTGTCATCATAAAATGATAGCATCAGAACTGGAGAGCAGAACTTCTGTATGGGAAGGTTTGCATGGGAAATGCCGCCTCCGTCCTGGAGCACACCTGGGCACACTTACCATGCACATCCTCTTTGTTTATTTGCTGAGTGCAGATGGGAAAAGCACCTCGCACACAGAGAAGGGTTAACGGACCTGTAATTTCCAGCCACAGAGAAATGGAGTGATGGGTTGTGTTCTGCCTGGCAGCACTTCAAGCATCACAAAATTCACATGCTCCTCGTTGCTGTAGCAGGAAGCCCCTTCCCCTGTTGGTGTCAAAGGCTGAGGAAGCAAAGTGGGTGCATTTATTTTTGCATTCAGTGAGAGCCTGTCATGCTCAGTGTGTTCAGATTGTCCTTGGAGGCACCAAGGGCATCCTACAGCAGCAAACAGCTCACTCTGCTCCACGTGAGAGAATACGGCTGCTATTAAACCAGAACATTATTTTGGGGATGCAACAATTAACCTGTGAATATTGGGCATGAGGAATTGCCTGCTTCTGGTTAATGGAGCTGTGCCTCTTCACTCAGTTGGGCAAAGCATTCGCTTGGGAATCTGGCATCCCTTGGAGGCCTTGTGTGAACAGTTGTCTGTTGTGTTGGCTTTCCCCTTGAGAGGAGGGCACGTGTGAAGATGGGAGTGTCATTGTCTGTAAAATGTATCGACTCTTATGGTAAGTGACAGTCAGAGAAGGTCATCTCTAAACACACGCTGTCGTCTTTGAATTGTCAAAACAGCTAAAATGCATAGGGCAGCAGTACACTACAAACCCAGAGCTGATCAGTGTGTGCTGGCAAAAGACAAGTCCCTCTCCCAAAAGGATGCTTACAAAGCAAATAGACAAACTGAAGGCTGGTCCCTCCCAGAGGCATAGCTTCGGTTGCTAGTGATGGGAGCACATCTCTGGGTGAAACGTCTGGCTCGAGGTGGCAGATTCCTGAGGAGTCTCTTGGAGACACCGAAGGGACGGTGTGTGTCTTCCCTCTCTGTGCTGCCGGTCCCAGGACGTGTGACTGCCCGTGCATCAGCGGGGAGCCCCTGTTCTGGAGGGATGTGGGCAAGCATCAGAGCAGCGGGGGCTCGGTCCCTGCCAGGCGGTCGCGCATCCCCACGAGCTCAAATCTGCTTCGCTGACACTCCCAGGAAGGCGGGAGGCCAGCGCAGGAGCAGCGTGACTCCCTCACAAGTCAGATGGTAACTCACACAAAGCCAGCTCGATATTTAGGCTGGGCAGACTTGACAATATCCCCTTTCAAAGATTATCCGTTAAACTGTCCTAGTCACACGCCGCCTTTGGCGCCTGCCTGAGCCTTTTGTAAGGATGAGCAGTATTTAAAAGAGAGGCTGGCTGCTCTAATCTCTGCTCCGTGGGCTGTAAAACCTATCCTGCTGTAGCTCGCCAACTTTATTTCTCTTACTGATCGTAATAAGTGTGGGGCTCTTAAATCCTGGCTCATATTTTATCCCTGGTGTTGGTGGGGCTGTCTTATCTTGCAGCAAGCCCAAAGCAGAGCTTTGCTGGTGCATTTGAGGGAGAGCAGACGTTCCCATGAAGTGGGAGCTGGTGATAGGCAGTAATTTCTACTGTATTTAATAAAGCCATTGTGAAGCTGGAGAGGTCTAAGAGTTTACAATCCCAGTGTACTTTTTTTTTAAAAAAAAAGGCAAGTACTGATTTGCCACTAAAGTTGAGCACTGTCAGTGAGGCAAGTACTCTGTCCAAAATTTTACGTGCACGTATTTAATTAAAAGGCAAGAGGGTTAATGAAGCTTTGAGTGCATAAGGCCTCATTCCCTGAATTTAATTTTCTTTAATTGCTCCAGAGATTGAAATTCCCAGCTGTGGTTGTCCCCTAACATGTGAATTAAGGAACCGGAAAGGGACAATTTGATTTGTCTCATTCAGTGCCAGCTTCTTCCCCTCTGACTGAATTTTCATCTTTTTGGTTGACAGGGGACTAAATAAAAATCCTTAAGTGATTCAGCTTTGTGGTAGAATTGACAAAGCTGTGACCTGCTGATACTTTGGACACTGGGAATGAACTGAAAAACAGGGGATGTTTGTGTAGATTGTGTTGCTCTTCCCTAATGTATTGCAGAGGATCACAAGCAAATACAGTTTTTTTTCTTTTCCCTCCCCAATACCTGTCATCGAATTCAGGATTGGTGGGATTAAGTCAACAGAATTGCATGGCACAGCCCCAATCAAACCAGGCTTCATTAATGTGTAGTTTCAAAATTTAAAAAAAATATAAAGGGTGGTTTGGGGGTTTGTTGCTTGTTTATAGGGGTTTTGGAATAGTGGTCTAAGCCCTCTGTGACTGTCAGGGTCTTTTTGTGTGAGTTCATAGTCCAAGCTCTGTCAAAGGGCAAGGCAAAAATCTAAAATGCAGCAAATTCATGGACTGGTGAGATGATCCATGATGGGAAAAACCTGTTCCTGACTTCATTGTAACAAAAGCTGATGTCCCTTGCTGAATGCCCTGTATGTGGTGTGCTATCCTGTCCTTGTCCCTTCCTGTTGCGGTGGGACAAACCACCGTGCAGGGACCCCTGCCCTGGTCATGGGGCTGCAGGGATGTGAGGGTGGCTTTGGCACCAGCAGCACCCTGGAGGTGCACATTTGATTAGGATTAACTAGCTATATCCATCCAATCTCTGCATCAGTCTGTAAAACCATTTGGATTAAAAAAAATTTAATCACTTTCTGACATTCTTTCCCCCATCCTTATTTCCGGTCAGCCTGCTCATCTTTAGCTAGGGTCAGCACGAATTCCCCTCTCAAACTTGCACTTCTGGCCTGGAGGAATCCTCCTTCTTTGCTACGACCCAGCACCTCTCCCGTGCCTCGGCGGTGTGAGTGACCTCTGCCCCGTTGAATAATTGATGGTCAGGTTGGAGTGCCGGGGCCGGGGGGTCCGGGGCCCGCCCCATGCGTGGCTGCTCCTCCTGCCAGGGGCTGGGGGAGCAAAGGTGATGCTGTAAGAGTTCCCTGTGCTGCCACCAGTGTAAACAGAGCAGATGTTTCCCCGAGCCAGGGGAGCACTAATGGAATGTGTCGGCCCCGGCTGATGTAAAACATGGCAGCGAGTTTTGGGGATGAGGTCAGCGGGACTGAAAGCGATGGGAGTTTAATGTCGAGGCTGCCTCTGCAAGCCCAGGGGTCAACTGAGAGAGCTGTGGCTAATGGAAAGGCAAGTGCACTTGTCATAAATCAGTGCCAAAATGCTGAACGGGCATTGCTGCCGCTGGATGCCACAGCCAAGGATGGCTCTGTAACCACCCAGGAGCTCTTGTTCCTCACTGGGTATCCTTAGTGTCTTGTGTTTGATTTTAGAAGGGACAAAGAAGGTATAAATGGAAGGTTTGATGAAAGTTTTACCTCCATGTGCTGTGAGAGCCCTGCCTGCCTCACCCCCTTCACTCCGTTGTTCATGGAATCCAGGGGTTGCCGTATCCCATCCATGTGGGGAATGCCAGGAGGGCAGCCAGGATATTGTTGGGATACCATTTAAAACAGGTTGTCATCCTGGTCAGAGGAGATGGATCGTGTTTCTGCTGTGAGGTTGCTAGGAAGTCCTGAGGCATCCAGGAAAGCGTCGAGAGTTAGGAGGCAAAGCAGGCTTGGCACTGCTTAGAGATCATGTGTTTAAAAAAAAAAAAAAACAAACAAGTCTTGTAAAAAGTAAAGAGCAGCATTTTCTGAGACAATGAGAGATCAGTTTGCTCTCCAACCAAGCAACGCATTTTCCGTGAAGCTGGATGCTGTAATGTGCCATTTGCCAACGAGATAAGATGGCTGTATTTGTTCACTGATTTATCCCCTGTGAAGCCAATCTGAAAGAATGCTTTATTGCTCTATTTATTTTTTCAAAAGAAGCTTCTTTGACTTCATTTTTTTTGTGTGTAGGGAGCATGCATGCCTCTAAGCTCAATCTCAAAGCCTGGTCAAAATTAGGGTCTGTCTTCAGGGTTGCAGCTTGAAACACAAAATCCGTGATGCCATTCAGAAGCCGAGAGGTGAGCAGCTCTCCCCGAGGCTTTTTCTGATTGAAAACCTTATATGCACCAACAAAGCCAGTCTACAGCTTAAAGGGTTTGGGTTTTTTTCCTTTCTGGGTCCTCCTTTAAGGGCAGAGGTTAAAACAAAACAGATGCTCTTGGATGGTGTCTCTGCTCTTAGAGGCAGTTGCTGTTTGAGGACTTGGCTCCTGACATGTGAGGGGAGGATGCTCCCTTCTATTTGTGAGTGGATGTCAGGCTTTATAAAAATCTGAAAGAGCCAGATGATCTCCCTGAGTGAGAAGTATCAGTGCTGTTACTGCATTACCTCCATCCCTTAGTTTGTTTGTGCAATTATCCATGTAAGTAAAACCTGAAAGTGCCTCCTTCCAACACGTTCTCCCCAAAGAAGGGAAAGGATCGCAGCTATCGGAGTGGCCTGTGGAGAGAGGGATGGATTTTTCAGGTAGCTGGAAGCCGTGCCAGGTTGACTGTTTGCTGGTAGCCTGCTGCTATATTTAGTTTTTCTTGGCCTCCCAGAATGAGCACATTGAATCTTTCTAGATATGGAGATAGGCACAGCACCAGCCAGCCCTGAACACGCTTGCCAGCTTCTGAGCTTTGTTGTTTAGAGGCTTGGTCTTCACTGTTCTGTGTCTGGGGTAGAGGATAATGAGAGGAGGTTATGTGAACAAGAGCTGGGTTTTGTAGCTGTTCTGTGTGCAGGTAACAACTGGGGTGGTTTTTAAGAAAAGCTTCTCTTTTGGAGGGTTTTGTTGTCCTGTCACTTTAACCCTTTGTGGTGTTTCATGTGTGCAGGATGAAGAACAGGTGCTTTGCAGGAGTTACTGAGTTGCCTTTTCCAGTTTTGTACCACAAATTAGCATGCAGATACTTTCAGACACAAATTTCTTATACTCTGAGATCCTTTGAATAATTTTGACCTACCTACCCATGTAGTTAATGAAATGGTTTTTTCTTCCTGGAACTTCATTCTGGTTGCAGCTGTTGTACAAGCTATAGATTTCTGGATTTGTCAGAAAACCATGACTTCAGACCACTGGGATTTCAGTGGGTGGGTGAAAGTGCTAACAGATTAATGAGTCTCACTTAGCATCTCCATCTGCTAGACTAAACCGTGTTCTGCACAGGAGACTTAACACAGCTGGTTTGAGATGGTCTCTGAAAGCAAAGCACCCTTTACCTAGTCCAGGCTGACCCCTGATATAAAAAAACACAAGCAGTGCAGTGTCCTGGATATAATTATATTTGCCCAGAGAAGCTGTGAATTCCCCATCCCTGGAAGTGTCCAAGGCCAGGTTGGACAGGGCTTGGAGCACCCTGGGGTAGTTGAAGGTGCCCCTGCCCATGGCAAGGGCTGGAACAAGATGAACTTTAAGGTTCTTTCCAACCCAAACCATTCTGTGATATATTTCCTTTCGTTTTCCTGATCCAAGTGCTACAGTGAACTCAAGGTGTGCAAATGAGTAAAAACAATGGAAAAATGCAGGGAATCCCCTGAGAACCAGGTAGAAGCCCTGGGTCCTCACCAAACATGTGGATCAGGTCCCTTGCCTGACATTTGAACTCTCACATATTGCTGTGACACTTGCAATTACTTTCCCCGTGCTTGTCCTCCATAAGGAGATAAATTAAAACGCGTGGTGTAAATTAAAGATCTCGATCCCACCAAGGGTGGCTGATACCCGGGGGAAATGCTTGGGAGCAGCCGTGTGTGTAGCAGTGCTCTCACCCTGCAGTTGGCTCCAATCTCTGTCGCTGCGAGGGGCAGCCTCAAGGTCCAGCTGTGAGCAGGAATGAGATGGCCTGATGAGGCAAGGGCTGCTGTGCATTAGCTGTAGCTGGTGGTTTTTCTGTTCCCTCCTGTGAGCTCTGAAAGTTAAATGGGAATGAAGTAGCTGCTGAATAAGAGACATGTTATCCTCGCCTGCATCCGTTTATAGGTGGCGAGTTGCCATGGCTAAGACACCGATCAATGGTTCCTCTGAAATCAGGGGTTATTCTTCAGTGTTTTTCTAGAGAAATGGGATATCTGCCATCTCCAGTGCCCAGGAAGTGTCTGCAAAAGGGAGTGTTGGTATTAGTGTGAGTGCTGTCCTGCTGTTCCTGGACGCACATTCTCTAATTTTTCCCTTGCCTGTGAGACTGGATGAACAGCTCAGAGGCACTGGGGAGCTCCAGGGTGTGGGGGAAAGGCTGGCCTGGCTGATTTGGTTATGTAAAACTAAAAGGCATTTACTCAGTGCATTGGGTGGACTGTTCTTGTGTGTAATGAATTGTGCAACTGTACAGCCATACCAAAGCAGACTGAGATCCTCTGACAGTCCTCTGACTTGTCTCCCACATGGAATCATTACAGCTACTTGTCAGGAATATGCAAAATTCCCGTGATCTGCCTGCATGTGTTACTCCAGATTGCTTTCTGCTCAGCGTGCCTTTGCAGTATCAGTGAACCTTCTTGCTGCTCTCTGTGGGTTTGATGACATGCTATTCCCAAAAATTTGGACTGGATCATTGTTCTGAAGTACCTCATCACTGTGGAAAAGTGAAAGCTAGCGGTGCCAATTACCAGGAAAGCTGCTGTAGTCCTTGTATGTGTTGGGCATATGGAGTCAGATTGCATTTTTTTTTATATATTATGACATTAGTGACACCAAGTGTTTTGTTCTGGTTCTTAGTCAAGAATGATAGGAAGGTAGAAGACCCTTAGAAGAAGTTTAAAATTATTCTCTGCAGTCTAGAAGTCTGCCTTACAGACAGTAAGATGTTAAAGCTAAGTCTCTGAGGAGAAATGTTGAGATCACTTGATGAGCCTGTCAGGGTACACCTCCAGAGATGTGTGTAACATTTTAAAATGTAACAGATAATGAGAAGATAGTATTAAAAGTCTAAAAGGCAGAGCTGGCTGAAAACCCTGTGCTTTGAGTCATCTTGGAGCTTTTGGATCAAGTTGGAGATCCTGATCAAGAAGGGGGATGGGGAAGACTTTAGTCTTAGTTGTAAATGGAATAAAAGGAATAGATGCTTTTATAGGACACGCTATTTAATGGTCACTTTTGGCTCATTCTGAGTTGAATCTATGGCTGTAACATCATTAGTGTGCAGCCCTGGCATTTCCAGCTGTGATCCAGGTAGATTGGCCAGGCTGAGCCCAGGTGTGAACACGCGGCTGACGGAGAGCCATGGAGCTGAGGGACTGCAGGGAATGGGAGCCTGCATTCAGGAGGTGACACTCTCCTGGGAATCCTGCAGTGTGTTCATTAATGCTGCCTGGGGAGAGACAACCTCAGAACACGTGTAATTCGAAGGCCACAGTGCAAATTCAAAGAAGAATTTATAGAGAGCTCTTAGATAAAGTGCAGACTGTCCCTGGCCCATGGGGAGCAATGTGAGGAGCGGCATTCCTGCCCTGTCCATAAGGAGCTTCCTCCTTGCTCCCCAAACAGCACAGGTCTAGATGGACTTCTACTGACCCTGCACTGGGTCATGCTAATTATGCTGGTGGAGGAACTAAGCAGCATTTTAATATACAGGAGTAAGAGGTCTGTGTGAAAAGGGCTGTAGGTCATCGCTGCATCCAAAACTCTGCTTTTGACGTGAACTCTGCAAAACAGCCTTTGTTTTTGTATGGGGCGTTGTTAAATGGCTGTTGTTCAGGCTGAGGGTAGTTGTTCTTGTGTGTGTGTGTACTGAGAGAAAGGTTATGCTATAAATTAGGGCTCCTGGATTTCTCCTGCTGGACCAATGCTTGTGGGTGTATGGGGAGGTCCTGCTCTGGGTTATTCTCTGCTCATTTCTGTTGGTGATTCTCCACTTAGTGCTGAATACAGATGTTTATGCATATATTTAGAAAAGGCTGGTCTGGAAATAAACTTCTCTTTGCAACACTCCACCTCCCTCGGCTTCATATTTTAAGACTCTTTGTTCTCTCATAGTAATTTTCCAAGTGGATTAGTGCAGGTCACCAAGGCATCCACATCCGTGAAATACAGCAAGATGTTGCTGTCATCTCCCGAAACACTCCAGCACTCACCCCATTGCTTATCAACCCACACTCCAGTAATCCTAATAGCTATGTCAGAGCAAGATTAACAGAAAATCCGGGCAAATATTTATGGTTCCCTTCAAGGTATGTATTAATCAGAGAATGTGGAGTAGATGCTTTATGAGGAGAGCTTGGAAACCTTGTTCACGTGGGCTGAGGAGGGATTCTGCCAGGCTGGGTAAGCTGCTGCCTGCTTGGGGAAGAGGCATGGGGCAGACAGTGCAGGAGGGGGATGCAAGAGTCCCAAGTGGAATGGGGAGAGAAGCAGCTACAGATGAAAAAGGGAGGATAAGGAGCTGTGTTTGTTCTCCTCGGTGCTATAGCAGCATTGTACAGCAGCTCAGTAGTGAAAGAAAGCAGAAGAAAAATAAAGACAAAGAAGAGGAGGGGCAGGTGGAGAAGAAAGAAGCAGAAGAACCGTGCAGCAGGGGAAGCAGCACTGTTTGGGAGGTGGCAGTTTTTAATCGTGGTGAAAACTGGATCCCTTTTGTCTGTGGGGCTGTGCAGGTTCCTGGAGTTCATGGAGTGATATGAGAGGGCTGGTGAGATGCAGTTTATCTCGCAGTGTACAGCTAGTCCCAGGAGGATTGGGTGCCTGACTGCAGTCTCATAATGGTGAGAATACTTCCCCAGTTTTAGAACATCTCATAAAAATATCTAAACTAATACTTTAACACAGGCATGTCAAAGCTGACCAGAACGATAGGAAAATCTAGTGAGGAGTGTGGTGGATGCTGCAGTTGAGCTTAAGTCAGGCAGACAGTCTCTGAAGGAAGAGCTGGAAAAGAAATCTACTGGCTGTAGCTCTATGCTCTAGGGGATTGTCTGTACTGTCCTTAGCACGCTATAGTCAAAGACTGCTTTGTGCCTGGGAAGGGTAATTACTAATGCTTATAATTATGGCTTCCTCTTTTCCAGAGGGCCTATAAAGCAGAATTCCTTGTAGTTTGTGCGAGTTTAGGGGATGTTTTGTTCTGGCTCAGCTGCAGAGCTGTGACACCAGAGGGAGTAGGAGAGCCTCGAATAGCTGCTTTCAACAAAAACCAGCAGCAAGTAATCACAGCCTTTGCAAGAGGTAAATTAAAACCATCTCCAGCCTGGAAAACATGCACAGCTCAGCATCTTTTCTCCATAAATGTTTCCCTGCTGTTGAATCTCTGTAACCCCTTCGGAGCCCAGCAGCTATGCTCTTCCCAGATTTAGGTGAGACCCCTCCTTGCTGTGTGCTCCATGAGTGGCTGCTGGACAGGGATTTTGGAACTGAGCTCTGTGGCTCTGTCAGAACTTACTGGCTTGGAGAAGTCAAAAAAGCGTTGGTATGAAACCAGTCTGGCCTTCCTGCATGGCACTGGTCAGCCTGACATCCCCATGGAGCAGTTGTTAGCCCTAGAGCAGTGAGTTTGTTTTCTTCCTTATGTGTTTCTGTTGCTGAAGCAGCACTTGAGCTGTGGAGGAGATTGGGCTCACTGTCTTCTGTCCCACTTTAAACATGGGGCTGTCCAGTCTTTGCACACCCGGCAGGACCACTGAAGGAGCTGGAAGTGTGGGATTTTACCATTTGTTTGATCAAAGCCAGAAGGTGTTCTTTCCCACTCTTAGTGGCACTGCATCCTTGTCCTTACAGACACTGCGAGGCGTACGTGGAATTCTGCTCTGAGGAAGCTGGGAGTGAGCTGCCATAAGAGGGCTCCAGAGCCCTGTTCTTGACTGTGCTCCTTTGTGGAGCAATCTTCCCCTTTTTCTTTATCAGAATGTCCAAGCTGCCCTAGCAAAACCCTCTTAACACCTGCTCTGAATGTTCTTTATTACACCACTCAGACAGGTTAGGAACCTGGGTCTCTTCATTTTAACCAGCACAACAAAAATGTGCATACTACAAAAATGCCCTGAGTAAAGCTTATTTCTTTGAATAGAGGAAATTTGATTTAGGAAGACTCTTTCCCTTCTTCTGGTGCAACCATAACCCCATAGCAGGAGCTGTGTCAGTCCAGCAGCAGGGAGAGCAGCCCATGTTGAGAGGTTCCATCTGTGTGCAGGCTGCTGCCTGCCCCTGTGGTAAGGAGCACAATGAGCCTGGGGATGGGCTTTGGGCAGGGGAGGGAGTCCTGTTGCCATGACAATACAAATTGCAATGGATGACTCTTCAGATAAAAGCCACACGTTTTTAAAGGAGGAAAAAAAAATAGTGTGAAACAATAGCAGAAAGATGGTGTGGGGAAAAAATAGTGTTAAATAATAGCAGGAAGATATGGTGTGAGTTCTAGCTTTGAGATGCAGCTTGAGAGAAGAAGATGGGGCTGTAAATACTAATTCTGGAAATGTTCTTCCCCTCAGGGTGTGGAGGAGCATTAAGAAAATCAGGCAGGAGCCAGGCCTCCTATGAATAAATATCTAGGAAGTTCTCCATGCAAATATTTGGACATGTAATGAGTTCCAGTAACAGCTGAGTGCTGACTGCACCACGGGATCATGCAGTGATAGCTGGTTACCTTAAGGGTCCCGCTGGAATGGCTGGGCACGCTGCAGATGGACAACTGTCCGTGTTTCTGTTGTGCCTCGGGCAGATTCCTCTGTGTTACCACTCTCCAGAGCAAAGTCAATGTGCCCTGGAAGCCAGAGGCAGTAAGGATGTATTTACAGGAAAGACAGAGAAGTCCAATAGACTAGTCCTGCTCTAGGGGCTTTTTCGGAATCTGCCTGCTGATCCTGTTTAGGTGGAACATTTCTAATCCTACTGTGAATCCTTGTTACTGACAGGTTTGGTTTTCAGTCATGTCCAGTGTAAGATCTATTTCTACTTTGAACTGGCACCTTTTTAACACAGACTCCAAAGATCACAGTAAAATGGGCTTTTTTTAAACTGTTACTCTCTCTAAACTGTTTACAAGGTGAAACTAAACTTACCCAGTTGCCTGTAATTCAGGATGTGTTATGATTCCAGTGGTGTCGCAGCCAGTTGTGTTGAGCACAAATAGACATTCCAAGGAAGGATGGGATCATTAGAAGCAATCCAGTGATTCTTGTGACTGTATAAAAATAACTGGACTTTTTAAAGGATGAGTTATTTATAGGAGCCTCGAGTCAAAAAGGGCTTGTGGGGTTTTGCATTCAAGAACAGTGAAGTCAGATGTTATACCTGCTTGGGAATTTTTTGCTTGGGGTTTTTTTTGTTTGGTTTTTTTTTTCTCTCTGCATAAGATCTCTGCTGAGGGTCTTGCTTTATAAAATAAATTGAATAAATTGGCACTGGAAGTTGTTGGGATAAGTAACACAGGCCACTGGATTGCTGGCAAAGGAACATCAGCCTCAGGTTTACCAGTGGAACCCAAGTGACCCAACAGTAGGTAGTGAAAAATAGATTTAATAAGACTGTTTTAAACAATACACCCAAAGAAAGCTTGCAGCCTGGAGCTGGGTGATGCTTCTCTGGCCTGTATTTATTTTGGTGGTTTATTGTGACTTGTGGAGGGGGAAAATTCTCCTGTAATGAGCCTCTGGTGTAAGCCAGAGTGTTTTTCAAGCTACTCCTGAAAAGCCGCTCATCCAAGAGAGAGGTTCTGAGTTGGTGGCCAAAACCAAAAAGTGAAGTTTTTGTGTTTCCTGTTATAATATATCCTCTTCGTGCTCCAGGGAAGTCAAGCAATAGTGTGTATGTATTAAAAAAGGGGGAGAGGGTTGAGGGTCTCTCTCTGGCTGCTGGGCAGTATCTAACCCACCACACCAAACCCTTTCACAAAGGTACTGTGTCGTAGAATGTGGTACCAAAGGTTCAGCTTATGTACCTGAACATGGAGAAATGAAATTGAAGATAAATATTGGAATATGCCCTACTAGTGGGACTTCCTGGAGATCAGTGGGGGACTTTGCCTGGAGTGAGGCAGTTTGTTCTAAGGTCTGGTGTGAGACAAAGCAGTATTTTCTTCAGTGTAAAGGGGAAAGAACATCTTGTGTTGTTTGGTTCCCTTCTGACTGGAACTCTTTTGGTTTAAGAGGCTGGTGCTAGGAAGTGGGGAGGCACCATGTGGGAACCACTGTAGGGAAGAGACTTGGAGCCACTGCAGCTACAAAGCAGTGATTCCTTGACTTATCCCAAAATTATGACGCTCCAACTATGTCGTTTCCTCAGAAATAAAACCTCTCCCCCCAAAAAAAGCTACAGTAAGTGATGTTTTGGGATTTTAAGATGTCCTGTGAGCATGGCACGGACTTTCCTCCCCAAGCATCATTGTGCTGTTAAGACCTGACAAACTCAGGTTAACTATTATTTCAGGGGTCATAATCAGTTTTGTGGTTTCCACACAATACTGCTGCATTGTTTCATGTGATTCTGAAAGTGAAACAAAAATGAAATTGTCCCGTCAGCTTTTCTTGTTGATATATCTGAAAGATGAGGTCCAGAGTGCTGCTGGTGAGTGATTTTCAGTGCAGGGGCATCTCACCTTCATCTGTGTGTTGAGTGAGTTTAAGTGTGGCAGTGGTTAGTGGTGTAAATGTAAAAGAATGCTTTTTCATTAAAAAAAGGCAAAGTTAATGTTCCTGAATGAAATAAGTTCTGACTCCCGTTATTTTTGGATAGAGCATTCCCGTAGTTGAGGTCAGGAATTCAGAATAATATCTGATAGAAGAACCATAGATGTTTGTTAAGCAAACGAAAACATGCCGCAGCTAAAAGGCCAAATGCATTCTTGATGTAAATGAAATTTTCAGCTTGTTAATTCCAGCAGATGCATCAGTAGGATTGCATGGAAAGGAGCATATTGGGTCGCCAAGGAAAAGGGTGCATCTGCAGTGCCCTTGCCGAGCGGGAGAGCCTGGGGCAGAACTCCCTAAACTGCGTGTTTGCTGCTGCTTTTTTTCTTTCCCTTCCCTTTTGTCTTCCTTCAGAATGAGCCATCTGTGCTCCTCCGCTGTCTGGTGCTGGTGCCCACGTGCATCCCTGACGGAAGCGGGAGAAAAGCCCTTTAATCCTTATAAGGGGGGACGGCAGTGGCCTCTGGTGTTTCCGGAGTTTTAAGGAAGTTACTGAAGTTCCTCTTAGTTGACTCCCCTCAGCAGAAATGTGACAGATGGGTCTTTTCCTTTTATGGCCAATAACCCTGGTTTCCCCTTGCAATAAAATCCTGGGCCAGAAGTGGAAGCGAGAAGTCGGGCAGGGGAAAGAGGCTGGTCTTACCAGAGCCCAATGGGTGGGGATGGCATTTGCAACATAGTAAATTCTAGGCTAAAATAAACCAAGTTACAACATCGACCCTGAGGTGATGGGTTTGTTTGTTTGAAGGGTGCCATAGATTTTCAGTCTTGTTGCTTAAGACTGCAATTAAGAATTGTGCCTCTCCTTAATTTCATGGGGAGAGGTTTACCTGGTCCAAACCCAAGATGGTTTTCCATGTCCGATTGAATTTAGATAACTTTGATTGAGTCTAGATAAGCATAGGAGAACAATACACACTTCTTCTCTACAGTCTCCTTTACACCAAATGAAATGTCTTGGCTTCTTACTGAAGTCGCAGAATAGTTTTTGGTCCTGTACCCTAAAGAGCCATTTTCTACCCCAGTTAATGTCTGTGCCTGATGTTTGGCACTGGTGTCACTCATTAGCTGAGAACAGGTAATGTCCCTCTGGGTGGTAATTGCTGATGGCTTGGACAGCCAAAAGCCAGCTTTGTCAGCCAATAATGTCTTACACTAATCATCCCTCGCTACAAATGGTTTGATGAATTTGAACCTTAAAAGTATTTTTCTAATAAAGTCAATCTCCTGTTTCTTGCTAAATGTGCTTCATATCCTGTTTCACGAGGTTAATGTAAATGGCTCATTAGGCACTTGGTTAAACTGCTGCTTTTTTAAGTGGTACAGCTCATGTTTCTTCCATGCCAAACCTATTGGCTGACACTTTATTTTTGGTTCTTATGTGGCACTTGAGCTCTGAAACTAGGACAAAAAAAAAGACAGTAACTAGTTAGGAGAGTCTGTCGTGATGGTCCTGGGATTGTTTCATTCCAGCCACCTCTCACTAGATCACAGTGTCTGGCTGCAGGGGTACGGTTGGGATTTCTCTCTTGGAGAAAAGCGTTTCCGTTCCTTGGTGGTTGACAGTGTGGTTTGCTGCCATGGAAAGCCTCTTGCCCAGGGTCACTAACTGGTCAGCAGGAGTTAAACACTTCCCTGTGTGCTGGGGAACCACTTTGGAAATGGTTTTCAGTAGCATCCACATATTCTTCAACTCTGTTTTAATGGTGGTGTGTTTATGATCATGCCTTTTTTCTTTTTTCCTTCCTCTCCTTGTCTTTACAATAGACATCCTGGGAAAATGAGAACAGGATCTGGAAGTTGCTCTGGGGCTGGGGAAATGGCCGAAACCAGTCTGTGTCTAAATACCTCACTTGTGCTGCCAGAATGGTTGATTTAATCTTTGTCTGTCCCACCCTCGGCGTTCTTGTCTGTGGCTCGTACCCCTGTGGAGGTGTTGGACTTAATCCTTTCAGAGGAACTGCATGTACAGCATAGTTTAATAGTTCGCCCTTTGGATAATGTAACCCCACAGCACCAGTTTTGATCCTTACTTACATCCAGCCATGCCAAAGCTCTCTGTACTTGCCTTTCTTGTATTTTTTCCTTCTGTATGGGTGTAGGAGGAGGGAGAGATGGTTTGTGTGTGGTAAAGGTGACCAGTGGCCCCCCATCCTGCACCAGGAGCATCATTCCTCTGGCCTGGGGTGTTAGGATGGCCTGCCTTCTCCTGAACCAGCCAGAATTCTCCCCTCAAAACCGAATTGTCATCAGCAGTACAACATGAAATATTCCAGTTAGTTTTGCTGTTGTAGTTGGGTCGTGGCAGAAATTACTGTTGCTGCTTGGGAATGAGCTGGGTCTCAAACAGATCCCCTGGAGATGAGGCAACTTGTGCTTTTGGGGGTTTTGAGGGTTTTTCTGCTTTTACAGATAGCAGGCTTGCAGCATCTCTGGTTTGTAGACAAGTCATGCCATGCAAATCGTTGAACGGCGTGCTTAATTAATCTCATATGCTCATGCAGAGGAAGAGGGGAACCGGTCTTCCCGATGGGTGTCTGTGAGCGTAGCAGAAAGGGAACTCTTCTCTTGGGATTTCACAACGCCGAGGTTGCAGGGTGCTGTTCCAGTGTCACTCCTGCTGTGTGGGGCTGTGTCCCACACAGCTCTGGGACCCCACAAACCTTGCAGGGCACCCAGGAGCTGTTCCTGGCCTCTTTTTCCCGGCCTCCTGCCTGGACTCACGTGGCTGTGCGGAACTCAGCTTGTCTTGCTGCATTACCAGCTGTTGCTCAGAGCTGCTGCAGGTGCAGAGGCTCCTTTTGGAGTTGCTAACTCAGCTTAGCTTCAATGTCTGCAGATCTGAGGTGCTTTTTCTCTTACTCCAAAGCGTTTCCAAGCCCCGTGGTTTTTTCCGCAACTAATAAAAAAGTGAATTGAAGGGGATTATATGACTTAGCTGAAAATTAAATTACAGGTTAAACAGTTTTTCTACTTAGAAGACAAAACGTGTCCTGAATTACCCTCGTTTGGCAGGACATTGCAGCCCTGCCCCATTAACCTGCCCGTCCCCCTACGGGAATTAAGGCGACTTGATCAGCTTTGGTCAAGATTAGGCTGGTCTGGGGGTCAGCAGCCTCTTGGCTCGATGGCTTTAGATGGTTCTCTCCCCTCTGCCCTGCTCCTTGTGGGGCTGGTGGGTCCCTCCCGGTGCCTCTCTGCTCCCTGCAGCCTTGGGAACGCACATGGCATCGTGCAGGGCCAAACAACCTTAGCAGAACTTTAAAAACCACCCACAAATTGAGGGTTTTTTCACCGCTTCTGCGCCAAACAGAAACACAAGCTCGGCTGGTGGGTGCTTTAAGTACAGGAGGGGATGGGAACATCACTCAGGGGTTCTGGAAGAGGAATCAGTAAGTTGCCAGCGCATCTATTTCCCTGATTAGTTTTCTGCTTTGTTTTGTTGTATCTTTGTCTGCTTGATATATTTTATTATTATTATTGTTATTCAGATACCTGTACAAAATAATAGGTTTTATGCTGCAGGAGGAAATCCAGTGCATTTCTGCGCTGGAGCTCAGGTGTGAACTCTTTCACCACGTGGCACCTCTCGGTCGTTTCGGCTTTTTTAGAAGTTCCAGCAGGCTGCTGTGGGGCCATGGGTTCTGGTTTCTCCACTGCCCTTTTTAAACAAAGAGAATGAGCCGCAGGTGACTCAGTGTCACATTGATGAAGGTGCAGGATGAAGGTTTGCGGTTCACAGGGCCATTTTCATACCTCTGTGGTAAATATTGTTGCTATAAATATCACAGGGCTGTGGTTCAGTTCAGGGGTGCAAATGTGTTCTGTCTGCACAGAGCTCATGTGGAGAGCAGCAGGTAAGAAGTAACTGGAGCACACAGGCATTAATGCAGTAAATCATCTGAATTTCTGAATTTTCCAGAAGGACAGTTATCCCTTTGCTTTCTATTTTCTCGTTCCCCAATGAATTTTGGTTATTTTTTTGTTTAGTCTGGCCTGCTTGAAGCTAGGAACACATTACTCTGGGGCTTTCCCCTCATCTGGGTTTCATTTCCCAGGCAACTGTGCTTGCCCAATATCTGAGGGTGGATTTGTACCCAGACCAGAGCTGTTTACCAGCATCAGTTCACCTTCCCCCATCCTTTGCTGGTTGTGATGATCTGGAGTGTGAACTTCTGTTGTAGGTAGAAATTGCAGTTAAAAGGCTCTAAATTGAAAACAAGGTGTGTTAATGCTGCTAAATTACCATCAAAATTGCTATATTGCAGAGGCTCCTTAAAAAGGGTTGTAGGTGTGTTACATAAACCTGGGTCTCCATGCAATTTTTGATGGAGGAGAGGACATCCCTAACAGGGTTCCTCTTGCTGATCTTTTTGTGTTATAATAAAATCTGGGAAACTGTAGGGGGAGAGAAACCACAGGGAAAGAATAGGACCGGTCTGGAAGAGGCTCTCTCCTGGTTCTGCCACGCAAAGGGTGGGGGTTTGTGTCTGGGGTGGGGTGATGGGGGAATTTGTTTATCATATGGTGGTGTAAGAGGGAAGTTTCAAAATTAACTTCAGTAATTGTTCCTCCTCTCAGTCTCACAATGCATTGTTAGCAGGTACCTCTGCAAATAAGATATCTTGCCTTTGTTAACCTTTACCTTCCTGGCATCCTTGGGTGCAACCCCTGGCAGGACCTTCGGGAGTTATCCTTTAAAAATTAAGTTGCTTGTCTTGAAATCTAAATCTGTGCCTCTCCCAAGGTCTCTATTGTTTCCACCAGCTCCACAGTCAGATTTCATCACTTAGTGTTGCAGCTATTGGAAGCAGCATCCCTTTTTGTGTGAGATTGCGCAGAGGATTACGTGGGTAACCTCCAGGACCTGCTCTGCTGAATTGAGTACGGGAATGTGCACTGGGGGAGGGCAGAGGGGGCAGCTACTGAAGCTTTGAACCCCTCTGCTAGTATTTAATTATTTACCTTGGCTGGGAAGGCAGTAGCTGTTATCTGCAATCAGTCCAACAGATCTCAAAGCCATGCTTGACAGCTACAGATGTGTTTCCAGTAGCACGTGCTGGGTTTCTCTTTTTCCCTGGGAAGGAGCAATATGACCTCAGGTACAGTGATTTAGCCAACATGGTGTGAGATCCCAGCATATATATATAACCTACCTTTCTAAAGTGGCCAAGCAGTGTTTTCCTCTACCTGCGCTGCAGGTGGACTCCGGTTGGTGGGTGACAACCTCTGGGCGTGTCACAGTCCACCCTGTATCCAGACTTTGCAGTGTGCTGGAGAGATGCTCTATGTGACACCAACCTGCTCAGGGCTGGGGACTAGCTTTTGAAAAAAACCACAGGATTTTGGTGAGGAGAGCTTATCCTTGTTCCTCAGCTCAGGGGAAGGGAAGGCATCCGGTGCAATGGATGTGATGCAAATACTCCAGTGCTCTTTTCTGCAGCCAGTCTGCTGCCTGCACCTTTTGATGTATTTCTCACAGCCCTGGAGCTTGAGAGAAAGTTGCTTTGAAACAAACATACTTCTTTATAAACGTTCCTGAGAATGAAAAAAACCCATAGTTTTGTTCAAGTTCAAATTAAATATGACCTTCCTCCATGAAAGAGCTGTGTTTCATACTCAGGTTACCCTGAGTGTGAGATCAAGGAGCAATTTCTTCTGCTAGTGCTGTTACCACCTCTGGCCAGCCACAGGGTCAGTGATGCTGAGCAGCACTTCTTGTGTGAAGCTGCAGATATTTTTGCTTCATAGGTCTCTAACCACTTCACCCACACCAGCAGCTGTTCTGGCCTTTTAAAGTCAGACTCTGGGGAGGGAAAAGCTTATTTTGATTTGGTCTGTGTGCTTCAGAAACTTCTGAATTACAGATATGAGATAGTCCTACTGACTTAATCAAGAGGTGGGAGCTACCACACATTTCTGGTTCTGAGATTCTGACACAGACAACCCAAACCTTCATGGGAACCAACCTGGAAGGAAAATGGCATTGAGTAGTTCCAGTATCTTAGACATGGGGTGGGACTAAAACATGCTCAATTTAACAAGAACAGGCAAAACAGAAGACATTGTTTTGGATCATCATTTTTTGTAATGGAATTTAATATATGGCTATATAAAAGCTTTAACCACCCTTCTTAAAAATCGGACTCAATGGAGCTCTTTTCCAATCTTAATAATTCTATGATTCTGTTCCTTGGTTCTTGGTGGATTTTGGTGCATGTTTTCCTTATCCAGCTTTTAACTCCCAGTCACTCTTAGGGCTCTATTTTTATGCCCCAGCACATTCTTACTGCCTAGTCCAAGCCTGTGCCTTTGCTTTATTTCTTCCTGTGACCTCTCTCCTCGCAGAACCGCTCATGGCAGTGCTCAGCAGAGGAAACCGCAGATTTTTGCAGGTTTCCCTTCCTGCTCTCCATCCCTGCTGTGTGAGCGGCCGCCGCTGAGCGGCAGCGCTGCCTGGGGAACGGCCGTGCTCCCGGGGGAGCTCCAAACCCCCGGATGGCCTCCCAGCCCCTTGCTCCATCACCCATGGCATTCCCTTCTCCACCGTGCCCGGATTTTGTGTTTGGACTTGGTACCTGCTGCCTCGTTCTGTCTGCAGCTCCAGGACCAGGGTATTGTCACAGCAATTCACGCTGGAAGGAGCTTTCCCTGCACTGGGCAGTCAGGGATCTGTGGGGTTGGGGTCACCCCTCCCTGTGCTGGGTGTTTGTTCATCTCCAGAGAGGGGTCTCTTACCCAAGTGGATTGTCTTGAGCTGGATTATAGCCTCTTTAGCCCAGTTTGACACATACAAAACCCCAGAAACAGCCCTGAAGGAGTGTATTCATGAGAGCTTATCCATGCTTAAAGGTTGTATTCATTTAGCCAGTTCTGCATCAATTTTTAGTTGAGGTTAGTGCAGCTTTATGGACAGTGAGACTTTGTGGGGAGGAAGACTCTGTGGTTCTCTGTTTTCCCACAGACTCATCTGGTTGGGAATTGCAGCTCTTTAATTAAAGCAGCACAGCACGGAGGGGCCCTGCGGTGCTGTTCTGAGGCACTTGCATTCACATCTGCTTTTGGGTAAAGCTCGGCCTGTTTGGGGTCAGCCCGTGCTGTTGTAGGTCCGAGAGCAGGAGGAAGCAGCGAATCCATCACTGGGGCTCTGCCCCAGCTCCCTCTCAGCCAGCATCCCCGGGTGTGCCGTCGGCAGAGCCGGCTGCAGCGTGCCCCTCGCCCTTCCCGGGGGATGCGGGGAATCGGGCGGCACAGGGATTTAATTACCCGGCATATGGGGAGCTGGGGGAAGCTCTGAGCCCCCGCTGAGAACGGAGGGCAGTGACGACAGCCGGGGCCGTCGCCTGTTGTTGTTGAAGTGGAGTTTCCCCCACTCTCCCTGCGTTTTGCTCAGTCAGTAAATGGCTCCGTGTAAACTCCTACGGCACAAGGCAGCGCGCGGGAATGCCGTGGGCAGCCGGGCTGGGATCCGTGGGGGTCATCTGATGTTTTTGTCCATGTGGCATTTGTTTAGGTTGCAATCGGGAAAAGTGATTTCTGTTACTGACCGTGGCCAAGAGAGTGTGGAGACTGGCAAGGAAAAGTTGATTACTTGGGATTTTTGCCCCCCTGATGAGTGGGATGGACTTTGGAAAGTTATTTTTAGTTGTTGACAGAGTGGGGGAAAAAGGTCTAGGCTGTGTTTAAAACTGTAGCATCCATTGGAAGTACCAACAGAAGTGCTGAGGAAGGTGGTAAATTCATATAAAACACTCCCTGCCACCTTCATTAGGTGCTAGGACAATTAACAAGGGTGTTGAAGGGTTGTGCTGCTCACACTAAAAGCAAAGTGTCCACCCTTGGCCAGGCTGGCCCTGAGCACAGAAAGCTGCACATCCACCACGGACCCTGGGAACAAAGGATCCTCCTGAACCCAAACATGTTTGTGTTAATCCCGGCTGCTTCCTGGCAGGCAGCGAGAGGAAGCAGAGCCACTGCCTGTAACAGATGTACGGTGAGGAGATTACAGGGTGCCATTAAACACCCTCTCCATCACATCCTCCCTCGGCCCTGCACCGCAGTAATGGACTGTCCCAGGCTGCCTGCCAAGCTGGGCAGATGTAACAGGCAGCAGATTCTTAATCTCCTGTCTCTGTGCCTGCTTTGGAGGCATCTCCTAATGCCAAGACTCCTTCAGCACCTAAAGCATGAGCTGCCTTAGCTGTACCTGCCTGTGAGGAGGGGTGGGCTGGGAGAAGGCAGGAGAACACATGGAATTCACGGTGTCCAGAAATGATGCATTCAGCTGAAGTGCTGTTAAAGCTGAAACACAAGTGCCCCTACCTGAGTACAGCAGGGTTTGCTGAGGGACCAAGTGCTGAAGAAGTTGGGAAGGATATTTATTTTGGTGGACTGAGTTGCTTTTGGCCACTACACTTGGAGTAGATGATTTCAAGACTAGGAAAGGCTTGTTCCCTCTTTGTGGGTTTAGGTGGTGCCCTATATTGCTAAAGTCATTCTTGGTGTCGAGTGCTGCTCTTCCCATGGAAATAATCTAGGTTGGTTGCAAAAAATCACCTATTCCACTGTGTGTTTAGGTGAATTAATATGGTAATAGGAGAGTATCTTCCATTATCAAATGAAGGGCTGGTTCTGAAGTAAAGGAACACTTTGTGGAAATTGTAGAGTTCAGAATTGTCATTGTGTGAGATGTGCAAAACCCTCACCAGCCAAGTGGGTTGGGTTTGACTCAGCAGAAATTAAAAAAGATCACTTTTCTTGGGCAAGGGCTGTGATATCAGTTGTTGTACTGGAGCAGTAGCTGTTGTTTGAACCGTGAGCTTCCTCCCCAGTTCTGCGTGAAGGGATCCAACAATGTGCCGTTGTTTTGGGTAGAATAAGGGGAAAAATCTCAACAGGTTCTGCTAATGACACGTGTGGGGCATATTCCCAAGCCTCCCATGGAGAGCACGTGGCTCAGTCAGAGGCAGCACCAGGTGACACTCGGGAGTCGGGAAGCCACAGGACTGTCCCCTTCATGGGGTGCATTGGCACAGGCACAGCTGCCTGTGGGTTTGCAGCTCCTTGGGGGCAGCGCAGCTTGGGAGCGATCCCAGAAATGTGCGCGGCTGCGGTGGCACCCGCTGTGCCGCAGTCACACGGGGAGCCAGACACCTCCTGTCGTGCCATCCCAGGAATCTGCGTGGCCATGCCTCTTCCCTTTCTCCTTGCCTGCACAGAAATCCCTTTTCCTGAGTGCAGGAGACAACTGTTTGGCAAAGAACAGCAGCCCGGGCTCCAGGGAGAGCATCGTTTCCAATAGGCACCAGGCTGGAGGCAGGAGCAAAAGGGAATGACTTGGGATGAGGGTCTAAGTGGCACCATCTGCTTTGGAAGGACATCGTTTGGGCAGCAGAGGAGGCTCCTGGAGATAAGTAATTGGGAATAGCAGGCTCCTGGCTGGAAAATGTGCCAGCCCTCCTGGCAAAAAAGCTGTTAAATCTCTGTTGCTGGCGTGTGGAAGCGGTTCTGTGTAACAGGGCTCCAAAGGCTCTTTTTAACCCTTGGTGTACATAAAAAACACCAACAACCTAAGGCACTTTTGATCTCAGAATGGCATGTGGCCAGGTGTTGGGAATAGAGGGGAAGGTGGGTCCTCATGGAGGTATGTGAACAGCTCTAAGTCTGATCCTCCTGTGCCGCCAGCAGCCAGATGTGGCCTGCCAAAAATGCACACAAAATGGTGCCTGTTTTAACAGCTTTAGCAGGAAAACACAGAGCGGGATGAATGATTCATGAGAATCAATAGAACCTGAGGCATTTACTACCCCTTAAAACCAGTGCCTGCCTGCCAAGGGGTGCATTTGCAAGGTGAGTGATCACAAAATCCTCTGCTGAGGTTTAGGATGCAATCACACGCTTGGCTCCACGCTTGCTGCAGCCCCGTCCCTGCTGTCTGCAAACGCGTCCGGCTCACCAGCCAGGGCCAGGAGCCTTTCATTCTCCAGATGAAAGCAGCAGCAGTTGGGCATCTCCCAGCGAGTACAGATACAAACAAGGCCCCATTTTGCATCCCCCCTCCTAGGGTGGCTTCCTTGGAAGCTTTGGCCTTCATCCTGTTTGTCTGATTCACGATCAAAAGAGTGTTGCTGCCTACGTGTGTCTTGAAGCATTTTCTTCTTTCATATCTCACATAAACGTCCGATTTCTTCATTAAAATAAAATGAAGGTAATGTCTCTGCAGTGGTCGTATTTTGCTGCTAGTGAGACCAAGACTGGGCAAAGCTCTTTTGGGAACTTTGCTGGAGTGCAGGGGAAGAGGATGCTGCATAGCCAGATGGGTTTTCCTGCCAGGGGGAAGGTTGGATCTAAGAGTGCAAGCCCCAGCCATCCTGAAGATGAAACAGTTGGATCGTAAAATATGTACTTTTTTCAAGTCTGATCTGGATGTTTTTTAATCTTCCTCAAATTAAAGGAAAATCTCTTGTTTGACCTCAAACAAAATTGTTTTCTTTGGCCAACCAGCTGAAAAAAATCAGCTCTGTCCCCAGTGTTGGTCCAAGCTCCCTTCCCAATTGTGCTTCCACAGCAATCCTGTTCCATGCAACTTTACCAGTCTTGGATTAGAGCCTTGTTGCTAAAGAATTTGCAAGAACAAGAGAGTTCAGTCACTTGCCCTAAGTTTAGTCCAGCTGTTCTGGTTAAGTTTGTAAATATTTGTTCATATTCTACTTCGGTTTTATGGATGTTTGTCCACATTCTGTGGTTTTCAGCTGTTTAATCATTTATTTTGTGAGATTTTGCAAAACAATATACATATATTTGCTTGTGTGCCTGGTGAAGCTGGGGTTTTGATGCAACTGCAGGGTTTCCATCAGTGGTGGAATTAGAAGCCCTTTATATGCAGGTGAAGGATTTTGGTCAGGAAACAGATGAACTTGGTGTCTTTTAGGACCACCTTTTACCTCTGCAGTCTCCTCTGCATTGTGACTGGTGAACCTGGTAGCTGTCCTGTGAGTTTTAGGTGATTAGGACTCATGGATTCATTCTGTAGCTATTTTCTTGTGCCTTGGAAGACCTTTGGCTCTCATTATCTGTGGCCTTTGGTCTCCAATGGAGGACAAACCTGCAGAGCATGGTACCATCCTGGCAGCCCCACCCTCACCTGAGAACCTGCAGCTTGATGGGGGAAATTTTACAGTTCTTAAAGCTGTTTGGGGTGTGCTGGGTCTTTCTTTTTCTTCGTTTAACGTTGGTTATCCTCCTCAGGAAACATGTCGGAAGTGCCAGGGCCTGTGGAAGGAGCACATGAATCTCACCTGCGAGCAGCTGGCTGAGAAGGATGACATCAAATACAGGACTTCCATGTAAGTGAAATTCCACACCCAGGGGTAAACAGGGACCTGGATGAACTGGGAATCACAGAAGATTGTCCCTCAGCTTCTGCTGGCTGTCACCACCTTCCCCAGGAAGGTCCTGGGGATGGCAGAGCTGAGGGGTCAGACAGCTCCCAGGATGGGATTTCTGTCTGTGAAAGATACTTGGCAGCAGATCCTGCTAGTAATTTGAGAACGTGGGAAAGCTGTCACCAGCCCAGCCTGCTCCTCTGGCTGGCCCAGTGTCTGCAGGCTGGCACCTGGTCCTCCTGCGAGGTGAGAAACCCCCATTAGCATTGCTGAGGGGAGAAGGGAGGCGGTGTAGGGAGGCAGAAGAGTGGATTGAGTCGCAGTAGGTTGTTATTGCCCTTTGAAAATCTGGAGTGGAGACCTGTACTGTTTGCTCAGCTGCTGCTTTGTGGGGAGAGGATGTGTTTTCCTCCAGAAGCTTTTTGCCTGTTTCTAAGCAGTTTGTAGGAATTGTTACAAAGTGCAGTTGCATTTTGAAATATGCGGATGTAAATCCTGATTGTTACCCTAAAATCTTTTGCAGTTTGAATTCTCTCTTATCTACAGTAAATGACAAAATCCTCTGCCTTTAGGAAACAAGGGAATTTTCATCCATGGAGCTGAATGTCTAGTGCAGCCAAGTGGGACTTGCCCACATTTCCCAATCCCTTCCTCTCTGATTTAGAGTCTGTCTGGCACGAGTAGAGGTTGGAAAGCTCCAGCACTGGGATTTGAATGACTGTTGCTTGCTCATCCCACAATCCCTAATTCAGAACAAAATCTTAACAGATTTGATATGACTTTTTTTCTCTGCTGATCCTTTCCCTGTAGGAAAGAGGGATGACAGGGAGGAGGAATGAGTTGTCATGTGCCTAATAAGGAAAAAAATACCAGTTTCAAATCAGCAGATTGTGTCTGTGGATAGATGAGTCTAACTGCCTGATACAATAAAAACTTCCTTTTGAAGCCCTGCATAAGGAAAGGGAAGCCCAGCTGGAGTTCAGGCTAAACTTCCTGCCTTGCTCAAAGTTTCCAAAAAAAAAAAAAATCTGCATTGACAGCATCCTGTTGAGTGGCAGAGGGAAGAGCAGCTGCAGCTCCAAGGAAAGTCACTCTCAAGTTGGGTTTTTGTGTCTATTCTTAGCACATGTCCACATGCCTGGGATCAGGTCATGCTGGGTGTAACTGTGGGAGCCTTGGGTGTCTGCAAGGCTGGGAAGTTCCCACCTCACCGTTCCCTGCTCCTCTGATTGTGCTGATGGAGCAGTTTGTGAGGCTGTGCTGTAGCCTGGTTTGCTGCTGTGGTCCTCAAAAATACCTCCCTGCCATCTCCCAGACATTTGTTAACTTTGCAGATCCACTGAGGCAGCTGGGTGGGGATGCCTGGCTAAGGATGATCCTTCCCCAGTGTCAGAAGAATTGTTCTTCCCTCCATGAAAACACGTTGGCTTTGCTCTGCTGTCATCAAATTTCACTTCTAGGTTGTGAATTAAAGTGTAACGTGATCTCCAGCGATCAGAAAATTGGCCCTCAGGATGATAATTTATATTCTTAAGTCTTTTAATTAAATGACCCGGCCTTTCTTCATTTCTGTGCCAAAATAGTCTTGCTGTGAGCTGAGCCTGCGCTGGAGCGCGTGTCACTGCCAGGGTGTCCCTTGGGAACAAGGATTGAGCTTTGTCCTGGATTTCCACTTGTGCTCTGTTAGCTGAAAACCCCTCTCTTAAACCTAAAGCAATGACCTCTGCAAAATTTATGTAGGGAATCTTAGAGAAAAGATAACACCTCTGTGGGGAAACGTGATTATTTTTCAGTTACTGATTTAAATTTAACAAACACTAAGTAAATCTGGAGCACAGCAGCCAGGCTTGGAAAAGAAATATATGGTCGTGGCAACTTTGCAGCCAGAGCAACAGGCAAACATAAAAGCTAGAGGTGACAGCCAAATGTTTGTTTTTCCTGAACTTTATCTCCTCGGCTGTATTTTCCTTCAGCCAACTCAAGCATCCATGTGCCCTTTGGCCCTTGAACTTGCATCTCAAATTCCTCCCAAGCCAGAGCCTTGTGTTTTGGCTCTCATGGAAACCAGCATCAGGGCTGCAGCATGCAGCCAGTGATTGACTTTATTTCACTTATTTTGTTCTTGAGTTGTCGTGGGCTGGCTCCAAGTGGAGCTGAGCCCAGATCTCCTTGGAACAGAGGTGAATTTGGGGGTGGAATCAGAGGAAAGAGGAGGGGGTTAAAGCCTTGCTGGGGTAGCGTAACAGTAATTTTATCGCAGGCTGGTGAGTGCAAACACCCCTTTGCTAACTGTCCCTGGTCTCGCAGAGAGGAGAAGATGACAGCTGCCCGCATTAGGAAATGCCACAAGTGTGGGACGGGCCTGATTAAGTCGGAGGGCTGCAACCGCATGTCGTGCCGCTGCGGCGCCCAGATGTGCTACCTGTGCCGGGCTGCCATCAACGGCTACGACCACTTCTGCCAGCACCCCCGCTCTCCTGGGGCACCCTGCCAGGACTGTGCCAAGTGCTCCCTCTGGACAGACCCCACAGTAAGTAACAAAGGATTTTTGTGAATGATTCTCACCCCAGTTTCAATCACTGTCCGCACTGGTGCATTGAATTACACACGTTCCACTGGGGGGAAATGATTTTAGCCTGCGCAGCTTTTACCTTTCCCAAGGCAGCTAAAAAACCACACTGGGATCCTGCAACAGCACACAGTCACGTCTGACCACAGCTTGGAAGGAGCTGGTATTGCTTTAGGGAAAATCAGCTCCTGTCAGATGAGGGCTTTGGCTGGAAGTGCTCTGAGTGCTGTTCTGGAGAGCGAGGCCTTTGGAAGGAGCTGGTGGGGAGCAAGGGCTGGCACCAGGCACAGTAGCCAGCATTGGGATTATTGGGACTCATTCCTACTTTTGCAGCTGAGATGGTGTTGGCATGGCTTGGCATCTGGAGGCAAGGGGAATTGTGGTTTTGGTGCCCAGACAATCTGACTGCTGGCTGTGAATCCTGTCACAGAGATGGACCCATCAGAAAACTGCCTGCAAGCCTGGAGTTGTAGTTGGGTCCCTTCTCAGGGCTGTTGTCAACAGCTGCAGAGGGAGAGCTGAAGTGTGGAGTGAGCTGTGGGAGAAGCTGTAGTAATTTAATACAGCTCGTATCTGTGACAGGCTTGGGAAAACTTGCTGCAGCAAGTAAGTCTCTGTAAATAGAGGTCTTCAATACTGTAAATCCAGGAGAGTTGGAAGGAGCAGGAGTTGAATTTCCTGATTTTAGCAAAGTCATAGAGCAACATAAGTGTGGATCTGCCTTCCCAGGGCTTGCCTGAACTTCTTTTTTCCTAGTGGTTCTTTGTCTTGGGTCTCTGCAGCTTTCCAGGCTGTTCCCAGCCCCCCTGTCTGCAGGGAATGTGCACAATCCTGCATCTGCACAGCCAGGGAAAAGCCACTCTAAATCTCTCCCTTCTACCTCCAGGCTCCTGGGGATCTCCCAGCAATGTCACAACCAGCATAAGCTCCTAAGTCTTCTGCTTGCCTGCTTTTATTCCTTGAATTATCCTGTCAATGTGAGCTGTTAAAGTACACACAGACACCTCCTTGCAGGCATCCCTGTAGCGTTTCTGACACCTGGTTCTGAGTTTCTTGGATTCCTGTCCCACTCCTCCTCCTTTTGCAGCAGGATGCGATTCGGGGCTCGGCAGCGCTGGCATCCGTTGTTCCCGTCAGGCTGCTGATTGTGCTGGGGGATGGCATTTGTTCAGAGCCAGAGAAAACATGAGGCCTCTCAAAAAAAGCTCGTACTGTACTTTCAAATAAATAAATAAATAAGCAGCACAAAGAGGCCACTGTCACCAGGCCCTTTCCACCTCTCTAATTAACCAATGTTGTGGCAAAGAAAAATTTCCCACTGTCAGCACAGAGCTGGCACTGCCTGCTCTTTTATTATTTAATTTTTTTGTGGATGATGGAGTGCTGGTGGGCTGGGGAGGTGAGGCTGGGTGACTGTCCTTGCTGCAGTGCAGAGAGTAACACAAAACTCAACCGTTGGCTTGAAGCTGCAACGATGGTGGGTACCTGAGTGCAGGCTCCTCCCTCATAAGGGGCTTAGGGACACCGACCCAACCCGTCCAGGGTGGTCTGTGCTCCCACATGGGATATGGAAATGCGTTAGCCTGGTAGATGTAAAGAGGGAAATGGAATTTGAGTCTTGACATGGAGATTTGAAAGAACGGAAGACCATTGCAGCAGTAGTGTTCTGTCCTTTGCCAGGGATAACATCCATCCAAGGCATGACCTTTGAAGGATCTGGTTTGAGTCTAAATCCCTATTATTTACAGCAAAATTCAGGTTTCTTTAAAATAGGGAACCTTTGTTCTTTTCCAAATGTTTAACGTTTTCCCAGTCTGAAACAATTCTTGTGAAAGTATAAGTAAACCTATTCATTAGCTTGGGTTAAAAACAAATTAAAGACAGTCCTCTAGGAATGGCAGCATCTGTTAGTCTTTGTCTCAAATGATCTTGAGAGAGTAAAGCAGAGGCTTCAAAATTTCCCATAATTAAAGGTTAGTTAAAATCTTGTCCCTAAGCTGTAATCAGGCTGGAGTCTGATTTAAAAGTATCGGTGCAATATTTGCTGGCTCCGAGACAAGCTGCAGTCGTGCTGTGGTGAGCAGCTTCCAGGGAGGCCAGGCAGGAATTGTTTCATCCCTGCATTTCTTCTGGAGCTAATTGGTGCCCTGCACCCCTGTAGGAGGTGCCAGGAGCCCTTCCCAGGAAGCTGCTTGGCCAAAAATCCTCGTGTCCCCCAGTCCATGCGGGCTGTGGCTGGGAGCTGCAGCAGGGGCTGATGCAACACTGCCAGAGACAAAGCTCAGGAGGGAGCAGTGGGAATAAAGAAAGAAAAGAAAGTATCTAGAGGATGTTAGAAAGCATCTAGAGGAGAGATGGTGGAGGGCCTTGAAGGGAAGCTGTCTGAGGAGCGGTTGAGACTGTTTGGTTTGTTCAGCTGCAGGAGACTGAGGGGAGAGTCATCGGGGGCTGCAGTTCCTCCAGCACATGGGCAGCTCCGTGTCTGCTCCCTGTGAGCAGGGCCAGCACCCAAGGGAGCAGCTGGAGCTGTGTCAGGGAGGTTGAGGTTGGATACCAGGACAAGGTTCTCACCCAGAGGGTGCTGGGGCAGTGAAGAGGCTCCCCAGGTAATGGTCAGAGCTCCAGGAGCATTTGGACAACACCAGGCGCAGGGTGGGGTTGTTGGGGTGCCTGTGCAGGGTCAGGGGTGGGACTGGATGATCCTTGTGGATCCCTCCCAACTCAGGAGATTTTATGGTTCTGCAAATTGGCTCTGGGTTGTGGGGGCTGTATTTGCCCTGATTTCTAAATATCTGTAGCAAACCTACGGCTGCTTGTGTGCATTTCATCCAGTTTTTACAAATCCTGGGATGCAATGTGATCAATGCATTCTGGCTGTTTTGGTAAACCAGGTTCTGCTCTCAAATGTATTATTTTGAGTTTAATACTCATCTTTGGGCTATCAGTAATATTGCTCAGAGAATTTTTTTGGCTTTAAAGTTTTAAGATGTTTTCAGTAAACTCTTGAAACCCTCCCAAAGGCCCATCATTAAAGTTCAAAGCAGAAGACTAATCATCATGAGGTGTTTGCAATTATCCCTCCTTCTGGTGTTATAAAAAGATGATGTTGAGGAAAGACCGTGTAAAACTTCAAATGCATCAAGGAAATGCATGAAGTGCACAGTGCTGCCTTTAGGATTTGGAAGCGAGGGGGGAGGGGGGAAAGCTCCCCTAAATTTAGGACGTGGGGTTTTGTGGTGGGTTTGGGGTTTTTTCAACCGCTATAAAATGCCTCAATCATAAGCATATGGTTAATCCAGGGAATTCACAGAAAGCCATCGATATGGAATGCCTGTTGGTAAAATAACTCTGCATTTCTTGAACGCCGGCGTGTGCTTCGTCCCCATCCCGGCCCCCCTTCTCCTGCAGCACTGCGGATGCCCTGTTCCAGTTACAACACAGCCTGCTTTTATCCCTGCTTCCTGCTGCATGGAGGAGCACGCCGGAGACAGCCGATGCCTGTTCTTGCTCAGGCTCTCCGCAGCTGATCTGGGAATGATTTGAAACAAAACCCCTTGGTCCTTTGGAAGCCTCCGTCGTGAAAAATCATTTCAAGTTTATTAGGAACGGCTGCGGCCACACGTACGTGGAAAAAAAGAAAGCAGTAAAGAGGCAGAAAGAGGGAGGCAGCGGTGCTGAAGCACTTTGCAGAGTGAGGGAGGGGTTGCAGAGCCCAGAAATAGGCACCACGACTCGTTTTCCCTCTTTTCAGGAGGCGGCAGCCGCTTCCCGGTGACACTTAATAATTAAAGATAACGAGAAGCACAGGAGATAAAAACAGAGCTTTCAAAAGCTCCCTGGATGGCACTTTTGTTCTGGGCAGAGGAGGTTTTATTTGGGGGGAGGTTGTCTCTGTGTGACTTGCTGAGCTTTTATCTCCTTTGCTGCTGTATTTTCTCGTTCCCAAGGGCAGTTTGTTTCTCCAGCAGCTTTCTGCTTGTGGCGGGGTCCTGGTGGATGCTGGGTGAGGCTCCTCTGCAGCAGCATTGTTGTAACAGGCCTGCCTGCCATGAAGAGGTGCCTCTCTTAGCAACCCAGCCCCGCTCCTCGGCTAATCCATCCTCAGCCCGAGCCATCCGTTCTGCTGTGATTGGCTCCGTGCTCGCCGCATTCCCTGGATTCAATGGGAGAGGGCTGAAAGGAAAAGCTTCCTCCACGAGGGCCTTTCCCAGGTGGGGGATGGCAAGGGCAGGCTCCCGCACTGCTCAGGGATGAGCGTTTGTTCTCCTTGGCTCCAGGATGGGATGCACAGAGCGTCCTGCTGCTGGGTCTGGGGCAAAGCTTGGTCCTGTTTTGTCGCTTGAAGACACAGCTGCTGCTAATGACCACGTCTGCTTTCTGCAGATAAAAAGGGTGAATGCATCTCAGAGATCCCTTGCATTTTCCTCTTGGCCACCTCCCTTCTCCCGTGATGCAGCAGAGTGGGGGGAAGAGCCACGTTGTAGCATTGCCTTGCATTTCCTCTCCGGGAGAAAAGCCAAGTTACATCTTTGCTCAAAAAAAAAAAAAAAGCCCAGTTCTGAGACCCCCCCCAGGGTTGGGAGGCTGCTTTTTTCTTTTTTCTTCTTTTTTTTCTTTTTCTTTTTTTTTTGTCTTGCTGTAGGCAAGGCAGCTGACAGGAAGATGACTGTTAACTTGACAAGATAAATGCCTTCAATCCACACAGCCTGTGAACAGGCCATTAAAATTATAATCTAATCCTTTATTAAGGGACTTGAACCCGCTCAGGGAGATGGACACAAGAAGCTTTTGAAATCCTTCTGCAGCCTCTACCCCATGTGATGTTAAAAGGTTTCTCACCACAAAACCAGCCATAAGTGTGCTAATGAAATCTTAATTTTCGGTGTGGGTGCTTTACCCCTGGATGAATCTGTCATCTTTGTAATTACTGTGGTATTAAAAAACAGCTTTTGTTTCCAAAGAATTAGAAGTGTTTTACGAGATTCACTAAAATAGCACCAGGACTTGTTTGGTTTGGTTTTTTTTTTAATTCTGACCTGCATAGTATGTATTAGGCAGAACTTATGGCATCAGCTTTCTTTCAGAATATCCTAAAATTATCTTGCTGTTTACATATCATCAATTCTTTTGTTCCAACTGGGATGTGGATCTTTCCTAAATGCTGCAGGTATTGAACGGTGCTGTGTATTCATCACTTGCCAAATTTAATGTCAGCCTCTTAAGTACGAAGGTTCTCGTTGTGCAGTGTATTTTTTTTGTTCTTCTGATATTAATGGATACCAGTCTTTCAGAAATACTGGTGCAAAAAAAAAAAAATTCCAAGCTAAGTCTTGGTATGTGGGATTAAGTGTAAGCACTTCTTAACCTTCCAATGGGAAGACACACTTTTATCAGCAGAGAAGCAACAGGGCTGATAAGTTCTGTTCTTGGAGATGTGGATTGTTGTGGCTCTGCTGTGATTTGTGATTTCAGAGCTAGTCAGGAACTCGTCATCCTGATCCAGGTCTGTTCCTGGCAGGGTGTTTCGCACCCAGGGTGTGCTGTGAGCTCTACCCCTCTTGAAACCCCCGAGGGGATGGAGCTGAGTGGGGGTCTGTGGCCGCTGCACTTTGGGGGGGTGTGTTTTATGTTGTCCTAGGGAGCTCTAGGGGTCAGTTTGGAGGTCTGGCAGATGGGGTTTGCTGTTCCCTGTTTCCCCCGGCGCTCTGGGAGCTGCGGTAATCGAATCCAGCATCACCTTGGGCGAGTGCAGCTGGCTCCAGCCCCGGGGCAGATGGATGTGTCCAGCCCCCATCACAGGGAGGTCAGCTGCAGTTGAAACTGCGAGGCTGAAGCAGCCCTGGCTGCTGAAGGGTCTGGTAAAGTTGTCTTTGATGTGCCCAATTTTGTGCAGGACTGACCGGGGCTGCAGCGTCAGGGGTGGTGACAGGAAGGGGGGGTCCCTGGGAAGCAGCAATTCACAGGATTAATGTTAGATTTTTGTTGGAAAGGTCTTTAAAGCTCATCTTGTTCCTCCTGCCATAGACAGGAACACTTTCCACTGTCCCAGGCTGCTCCAAGTCCCATCCAACCTGGCCTTGGGCACTTCCAGGGATCCAGGGGCAGCCACAGCTTCTGTGGGCAGCTTGTGCCAGGGCCTCCCCACCCTCTCGGGAAAGAGTTTGCTCTATAATCACAGACTTAGAATAAAGTAAATACATTTTGTTAAGTTAAAGGGCACATTTCTAGGCTTTAAGGTGAGGTTTATCCTTTGTGTGAGAAAAGGAGATATTGGGTGATCTTGCTTAGCTGAGCTTAAAATACATTCCTTGTCTCATAAACCTTCAGGTGCATCTTCTCCTGTAAGTGGCAATAAAATGGGAGTGGTGGCTGTGTCCATTTTCAACAGCATTACAAAATATAGTCTGAGAAGGAAAAATAAAAATGAAGTCTTAAAGCTTGAAACCAAGCTTTGAGAGCACTGCTGGGGCAGCAAAAGAGCAGGGGATGTTTGGCTGCCTGAGGAGCATGCCCAGCTGGTTTTCCAGCCAGGAAAACTGATACTTGGGGGGTAGTTAGGCATTCCATATAGGCTCAGAAGAGCCATTCTTCAGCAGGTTTATGGAGATAGATAGGCTGTAATTAACACCCCATGCAAGCAGCCTGCTTGGAAAAGGAAAAAAAAATGGCCTGGAAAGTCTTAATTTTAACCATGGACTCACAGAATAATAAAAGGGAGGGAAGTATTGAGTTTTTGGCTTTCTGCACATCAAGATAACTTCAGTCTCCCAGGGAAACCTTATCTGGTGGTGGAGGAGGGGGACTTATCCACAAACTTCCCAGGCTGTATGTGTGCAGGACTGTCAGCTGGGGACTGGGAAGCTTAAAATCATTTCAGTGTAGCTGCATGCACGAAGCATATTTTGGATTTAGTTCCAGAGCACTCTTCAAAATAAGGGATATTTTTCACATTAAGAGTGTTCAGGAAGAAATTTATGTGTTCTAGCAGTACTGAAATTAAGGTGACTAAAACAAGCAGAGTCTTGGGCTTGGTGGAGTATTTGGGGCTCAGGGTTCCAAACACTGTCCTGGAGGTTTGGCTGCTCTCCCTGAAACCTCCAGGTTTGGTTTCATCCCCACAGACTTGCAGAAACTCACCGGAGGCTTCATTGCATCCTTGGATCTCACTGATGCTCCTTTGAGTTAAGAGAACTGAAGGTGATGAGAGGCAGAAGGACAATTTCAATTTCTGCCTTGTCCTTGTGTTCTCAGTGAGCAGCAGCCCTGAATATTCTTGCTATAACCTCTAGACAGACATTAAAGAAACATATTTCAATTTATGCCCTTCTCAGAGTTACAGATAAGATCTAAATGGCACCATTTAGCTACTAGAGCCAGGATTTAAGTTGTGTTAATTCCAGCTGTTGGGCCAAAAACTCTACAAGTGCTAGGATAATGTAAATATTTAATAGACTATTGCCATTAAAAAGATTAACAGCTCTTCAGAGGGGTGGAGCTGTGTTGCAGTTCTCTGGTTTCCATCAAGTCAATGAATTTTAGTGCTGATCTCCCTGGAAAGCTGATCCAAGCATTTTGGTCATACTCCATAGAGTGCAGGTTATTTGTGCTGCTGCAGTTCCCCCATCACAGCTTTGCTTTTGGATAAATCTAGGCCAGCCCCAAACGAGAACAATTCAGCCAAATGAATTTCTCTGGGTTTTTCCTGTGAAAATGTGCTGGAAAGAAAAGCAGCATTGAGAGAACAGAGAGCTGCTGCAGTAGGAACTATCCCACTGATGCTTGGTATTCCTTGATTTCTAGGAAGATGATGAGAAGATAATTCATGAGATTCAGAAGGAGGCTGAAGAGGAGCAAAGGAAGAAGAATGGGGGTAAGTCACTGTCAGGATCAGACTGAGGATGGATGATGGGACAGCACAGGGTTCCCAGCTACTGCTGGGTCTCTGGACCTTCACTGGATTCTGGTCCTCCTGGGAACTGGTCTGTTTTCGAGTGCTGTTGCCTGCAGACTTTTGCTGGGATTGTGAGCAGCACAAGATTTTGTGTCCAGCTGTCGTGTGACACTGGCGTTGTGGAGGGCTCTGCTGGGCAGAGTAGCTGAGGGGCAGCAAAACCTCTGAGCTGTGTCCTGGAGGGGCGCAGGAGCTGCCCCACATCCCACAGAAGGAAATGTTCCCCCTTTGTGGGTGGTGTTGGTGAAAGGAGCCAGGCTGGAGAGCTCACGGAGCAAGGGGCCAGCAGTGGATGTGCTTGGGACGGGGGATGCCGATGGCAAATGTCAGCCCCCGGGCTGAGCTGGGGGAGCTTTGCTCGTGGGGTGACTGCTCTCTGCTCTCCTCCCCGTGCAGAGAACAGCTTCAAGCGCATCGGCCCTCCCGTGGAGAAGCCCGTGGAGAAAATCCAGAGAATCGAAGTCATCCCCAGGCCGGTTCCCCAGAACTTCCACCAGCCCCGGATGGCCCCGTACCCCTTTGTGCACCCGCCGTTCCCGCTGCCCCCCGTGCGCCCCATGTACAACAACATCCCCCTCAACATCGGCCCCATCCCCGCTCCCTACGTGCCCCCCCTGCCCAACATGAGGATGAACTTTGACTTTCCCCAGATCAACGTGCAGCTGGAGCACAACCTGCCTATGCACTTTGGGCCTCAGCCCCGGCACCGGTTCTGACCTGCCCCCCCAGCACTCGGCAGGGGCACTGCAGGGCAAAGCCACCCCATAACGTCACCCCTTGCCACTCCTCTGGGCTTTAGCCAGCAGCCAGGGCACCCCGTGTCCCTGCACTGCACCCTCTCTAAGGCTCCTCCAAACCTTTGCAATCCAACATTTCAACCTGTGCTGCAACAGGGTTTGGTGCTACATTTCCCAGGGGCGGAATTCCTCCCTCAGCTGAGCATCCAGATGTTCTGTTTTGACAAAGCCCTTTCAGGCAGCTGTTGGGAGGAAAAGTGAGACTTTGTGGAACACAGGGATACAGCCCGTTCCTTAGGGAATTTCCAAAATTCCTGCCTTCCTGCTGGCCAGAGCAGCAAACTGAGTCTTGGGGGAAGGGAGGAAACTCTTGGCATCTGAGGAAGCATAAGACCTTCAGGAGTGAGGTAACAGGAGGCAGCTGCCCCAGCCTCCTGCCTGTGGTGAGGCTCAGGGCTGGGGTTCCTGTGGTCTCCAGCCCCCCTGTATCCTGCTGGCACCTCCCAGCAGAAATGAATTGTTCAAAGCAAGTCAATGTAGCATTCTTTGTGTTCCTCACTCGCCAAGCAGAGCAGGGGGCTGCAGCCGCTGTCCCATTGCTGAGGTCTTGGTAGGAAGCCCACAGCCATGTTCTGTTTGAAGGTGTTAGGAAGTGGCAGAAGATTTGGGGCACCCAAATCTTTGGCTGGACTGAACTTGCCCCCCTTAAAGGGCTCTGTTTTTCCTCCCAAAGGTGTCTGCCCCTCAGCTTCTGAAACGTGGCCTTTTTGCTTCGCTGTTCTCATCTGGCATCCCAAACTTCCCCCAGCTTCTGGCAGCAGTGCTCAGGCAGCTGCTGGAACCACCTGGAGCCAGAGCTGTGCCCTTTATTGCAAAAACTGCCTGGGAAACACCCAGATAGACATGTAGGCAGTGATGTGTCCTGTGGCAAGAAAATTGGGAATGTTCCCTGTAGCTGCAGCAAGTTGGGAGCCCCCATACCCAAACCCTCACAACCCAATGGGCAGCTGGAGCCTCATGCTACAGGAAGCTGGCTGCTTCCACAGCACCAGATAACTCATGAAAATGTGTGTGTTAGCTTAAATCTGCTTTGGAAAAGCATGTTAAAAGTTAAACCTGAGTATTGCTGGGTTAGAAAGTGAGGGAAAAGCAAAACTTCCTTCGGAGAAGGGGGGGGTGCAGTGCTGGGCTGTGGGAGGAGGGTGGCACGAAGCCCTTTCTCCACAGCCCTTGGCTGTGCTGTCTGGTACAGGCCCCATCTAGAAAAGAAAATGGTTGGAGTGGAAAAAACCCCTCTTCGCAGGAATGTTGGGCTGGCTTTTAGCAGCCCAGTTGTGCTGTTGTTCTCCAAATGTTTTGTTCTGGCCTTCATCCTGTTCTGTCCTGCTGGGAACTCTCTGGGTGCATTTCCCTTCCTCTCATTCCCCGCTGTATTTCAGCATCCAGGTGTTTTGTGGGTTTATTTGTTTTTTCAGGTAAAATTCCCTGTCTCCACCTCACAGCTTCTGCCAAAGCCCCACGTGCAGCACTCTGGGACCCCCGGATCCCCTCGGGTGTGCAGGGAGCACTGGGCACGGGGTATCAGTGGGATGCTCCTGGACAGGGGCCTGGCACAGCATCTGGGGACTGTTCTACCCAGGCAGGTGTCCCAGACAGGAAGACTTCCTTGCCTTTTGGAGCTGAGTGTTTTTCCCGTTGCCTGTGGGTTGAGCATTCCCTGTGGAGCGTTCTGGCTCCTCTGTGCCGTGGCCTCTCTAGCATTAATAACCAACTGCTATTCCCTTGCTGCTGGAATTTTCTATTTTGAATTAGTTTATTCCTGGCAGCAGTCTGGGGGCTGCAGGAGCTTCATCACTTGCTGCTCAGCTGGGCTTTGACCAGGTTTAAATCCTGCCTTGCACCAACTGATTTCTGCAGCAGCCAGGAGCAGGAATCCTGTTGGATTTGGGGAGGGAGGGCTTTGTCACAGCAGCTGCTGAGAAAACAGACCCAGGTCAGAAGAAGCAGTGGTGGGTTCCCTTATGGAAAGAGAATCCTTTTTGTTTAATAACTGAGATATTCTAGGCTCAAGGGCTGCTTTGGATGAGCCCTCCAGGCTCTCCAAGGCATTTGCCCTTCCTGGTGGGTGCAGGAAGGATCAGGCGCTGGAGGGGAGGCACAGCTCAGCTGCTGAACCGGTGACCCAAACCATGAACGAAATAGGATGGTCATCCAGCAAAAAACAGTGGTCCAGTCCTATGTCCTTGTGTGTGTCCAGGGATGTGGGGGCATGGAGAACTGAGCCTTGGCAGAGGGAAATGCAGACTGGGGAGCAGAGGGAGGCGTCAGCAGAGGTGGCAGGGGGAGGTCGGGGGCTGTGATCCGTCGGGGTCACTGCTGTCATGGTCCTGGAGAAGCCTGGAGGATACAGAGGGAAGAGAGGGTTCCCTGTGTCCCCCGCCAAAGCCAAGGGCTCATTCGTGCCCAAGAGAGGATAAATCAGTGCCTGCTCTGTGATGTGCAGCTACACCGTGCCCAGCACACCCAGCACTGCTCTTCTCCCCAAGGAAACACCAAAAACTTGCAGCCCAAGCAGGTGGCTGCTTCCCCACTATAACCCAGGAGATCTTAAGTTGTTTCTGAATCTGTGTTGATTTGTTTTAAGAAGAAAAAAAGCCCAAAACTTACTGAGCCACCCAATCCAGCCTTGACCTGGTCTCTAACTCCTGCATCCCACTTTCCCTCCTGCCCCACAGTCTTTGGAACCAGTTGTTTAAAGGTTTTGAAGGCAACGAGGAGGTTGCTGTGCCCAGGCTGATCCCATAACAGGTACTTCTTACAGCTAATTGCGGTGTCCCATTTACTTGCCTTAAAGGTGGAGAGAGAAACTTAGTATTTGCACTTAGCAAAACGTTGTATTAAAAGAAAAAAAAAGACCTGTAAAGATGTGCATGTTCTGCAACTTTGTATAACAATAGCTAAAATAAATAGGTGGTTTATTAAAAAAGAAAAAAAAGAGAAAAAAACAAAAAAATATTTTTCTTTACATTCTGGTAGTAAACAGTTCTAATATTGTGTGTAAAAAGTTCATGTATTATATTGTAATTTGAATTTTTGTAAATAAATTTGTGCACTCTGGCTTTCACCTGTGTGCTTTTCTTACAGCCATGACCTTGTCCTCCCATCCTGCCTGTGCCAGCCTGGTGCTGGGATAATGTCAGGGAGTGGGGCCAGATCCCAGCCTGTACCAGGGGAAACTCCCCAGGTCGCAAGGCAAAAACCCATTTGACCCTCCTGGAACAACTTGACCTGTTCCATGTGCTCCCAAGGAAAAACTGGATGGGGTAGAAAATGGTTTCCAGTCGCTCCTTTAAATGGAAACCAGGATGGGGGGGAAGGCTGAGGGGATTTCCCCTCTTCCTGGAGTGGTGGTGAATGATGGTAAATGCAGAATCCAGCCTTGAGGGGAAAGAAGGAAATGTGTGCTGGCAGCCGGGGAGAGGAGAAGGGGGAGAGTCCTTCCTGCAGCTCCAGAGGCCCTGCCCTGGGTGGGCAGCCGCTGGCAGAGCCGCCTGCTGCCCTGGCTGGGTGTCAGAGTCTGCTGTCACAGCCAGGTTTGCTCGTGCACACACAGATGTCACAGTGAGGCCATTGGAGCTGCTCGGCGTTTCCTGCACGGCCCTCATTTCTCCCTCTTTATAGTCAGGGCTGCACATCCTTCCTTCCTTCCTTCCTTCCTTCCTTCCTTTGGCCCTTGCAGGGCTCACCCCCCCATGTGATGGTGAGGGTCCCTCCAGGCCATGCCATCCCCCCTGTGCCCCTGGGATGTGTGCCTGGGGGGAGCTGGGCAGGCCCCCATCCCAAACTTGGCTTTTCCCAATCAGCTTCACATTTTCCAAGGCAAGCAGGAGCCTGTCGGTGCCAGCCAGGCTGTGGTGGTGATGCACAGGGAGGCTCTGGTTGCTCTCAGTGCTGGAGGTGCTGTTGGTTGAGCTTCAGGGCTGCTTTCAGTTGTCCTGGGAGAGCTGGAGGCACATCCTGGCTCCTTTGGCAGGATGCGGGATGGGCTGGGCTCCCCTTCCCACTTCAGTCCTTCCCCTTTTCCACGTCCCCAAGTAAGGGAGGCTGATTGCTGACCCGCACCCAACCGTGCACCCAAACCCCCATCCCAGTGCTCTTCCCTCCCACCTGGGCTGTCCTGTGGAGGTGAAACACCTGAATCAAGAGAAAAAGCTCTGTGGGGCACAGCTCTGCTCCGGGCTGCCAGGGCAGCAGAGCTGATTTGCAGATGAGGTGGTCCTGACCCATCGTGGCTCACCCATCCCCACATTCCCCTGGGCTCGGTGGCTTCAGGCTGTTCTGAGCATCTCCAGAGGTGACCCGGCCTCCAGCTGGCGTTGGCTTTACACCTCTTCGGAGCCTCTTAGTCACCATTGCCTTCCCACCATCTCCCCAGCTCTCTAGAAGCAGCTCAGCTCTTGTCAGACAAAAAAACCCACACCCCAAATCTCCACACTCAGGCTGTTGCCTCGGTAAAAGGCTGTTGCAGCCCTGACAGACCACACACCAGGTTGAATCCGAATGCAGGTTTTATTTTTTAATTCATCTTTCTCCATTTGAAGCTATCTTTTTTTAAGTTATACAAATGGCACTTACAAAAAAATAATAATAATAAAAAAACCAAAACAAACCCAAAACTTAAATTTTCAGAGTGAGATGTTTTCAGAGAGTCACGACACCCGATAAGAGGAAACAGGAGAGATGTTGACCTAGTGTCACATGGGAGAAGCCGGAGTGGGAATTACACGTTTGGGACCGTGACGGGGATGGGGAGGAGGCGACACGGGGAGGGGGTGACGGCCAGCCAGAGTGTGTCAAGTCACAGGGTCACACAGGGCTTCAAGACACTCGGTCCTTGGAGGGGCAGCGTGGTCCTGGGGGACTCGTGGTGCCCCGGGTGTGAGCGCAGAGCCGAGGTAGAGCCCAGCCGGGATCCCCTGCGCCCGCCAGGGACCCCAGGCCAGAGCTGTCCCCCTGCCTGGGGACAGCCGCTCGCTCTCCCAGCTGAATTTAGCACCAAGCTCCTGTGGAGGGGAGGCCCTCCTCGTGGCTTTAAGGCTGACGAGCCCCTGCCTGGCTTGCGGCAGTAGGGACCGGCCCTGGTTCGGCACGGCAGCGACGCCGAGAGCACCCTTGGCGTGGGGTGGGACCAGCACTCCCCCTCTCCAGAGGGGCCCCACGCGGGAAAAGGCTCCTTGGTGTGTTTGTGGGGAGCAGATACCGGCCCTGGGAAGGCCCCAAAGGATAAAGTGCCTTTCAACACCCTAAGGAACACGCAGCATCACCCGTTACAGACAGCGTTAAACTCTAATGCAGACCTAGTACAGACAACAGCTGGTCACACAGTGCCATGGAGAGCATATATAAATAGAGACTAACAAAAATACTGTTTTGGTCTTTTTTTTTCTTTTTTCCTTTTCCAGTAGGGTTGCGATTCATGAGAGCCCAGCCCAGGTGCCCTGGGGGTGGTGGGACCGGGAGCTGCCCCCTCGGGGTGCCCGCAGGAGCGGACGCTTCCTAATTCAGCATTAGGTGTTCAGTGATTTGCTTCACTGTTCCAGTATTTTACGAGAGAGAAAAAAACAACATCAAAGGTACTGAGCAAATATCACTGTGCAAAGTTTGCTAAGGAACTTTTCTATTCTGTAAACCAAAATCTGCAGTTTATGCTTCCAGCCACTGCCCCGGGGAGATCACGTTGGCCAGCCCGGCTCGGGCCAGGACTGAAGCCCACGGGAGATGGGCTGGATGGAGCCCCCACCCTGGCACGGGCTGGCTCTGTGCCCCCCACGCCCTCCCCTCCAGGCACAGCAGCAGGACCAGCCTCGGGGCAGGCTGGACCCACCATCAGGGTCTGGGATGCTCCTCCAGAGCCAGAAGCACACGGAGGAGTGGAGGGACAGGAGGAGCACGGGGCTCCATGAGATGAAAGGCTGAGGCTTTCCAGACAGGATCACCCTAAAGAATCATTTCCAGGTGTTTGGGGAGGGGCAGCTTGCTGGCCCTTCCGCAGGGATGTGCTGGCACACGCCAGCCCCGTCCCCAGGGATGCTGTGATATGTAAGGTCACCTCTTACAGCTCAGCTGGGAATGAACCTGCCCCACAGTCCAGGAGGGGAGAGAAGCTGCTGGGACCAGCCAGCTGAGCCGGCTGAGCGCAGCACCATCGCTCCACCCCTGACTGGAGCAGGGCAGGACAGGACAGATGCTCCAGGGGACACTGGCAGCACAGTCTGAGGCTGTGCCAGTGCTGATATGGCAGAAGGGAGCACAGAGGTGATCTTATTCCCTTTTTTAAATCGAGAGGAAAATAAACTACCTAAGGTGATGCTCAGGGCCAGGAGGGGGATACGGCTGTTTCCAAGCCCAGCAAACCTGGAGGGAGGCAGAGATGGGGGGATAGAGACAGACCCCTCTACAAAGCTATAGGCAGGCAGCCCCACCACTTTTCCAGTTCTTACAGGGATTTACGGAGACCCACCTCCCACATAACGCACCAACTCTATGGCAGGAGGGAAGGGCAAGCCAGTCTGAAAATCCTGTTACAGAGAGGAGAAACAGAACCCAAAGGAAAAGAGGACAGGAAGGGAAAGAGAAGTTGGCAACGGGAGGTACCCTAAAGTGCATTAATATTCCCAGAGGGTGGAGGCGTCGATGGTGTCGGCGGATGCCTTGAGCACCCCGGCGTGGTCGCCCTTCAGGTATTTGCCATTGATTTTGATGGCCACTTTGTTATAGTCGCAGAACTCAAAAAAGAAGTCCACGGGGGTGTCGCTGCTGCTGGTGACGGACGACTCGTTCCCCACCATCCAGTACTTCCCAGTGGTATCTGCAGGAGAGGGGACACAGGGGCCTCATGAGCCACCACGGGAACCCCAAAGGCCAGCAGCCCCCAGCCCACAGCCCCCCTGGGGACTCACCCTTGATGTTGTAGGCTCCATCATTGAACTCCAGCTGGAAGACATCGTAGGAGGAGCGGTTGGAGTCCAGGGTGCCGGTGACCTTGCGGCAGCCAATGAAGCCGTGCTCGCCGCGCAGGACGATGATGGGCCTGTTGATCAGCTTCATCACGAAATGCTCCGTCTCGCCTGCGCGGGGGGGACAGGGGCTGTGAGAGCAGCCGGGGGGGCACGCAGCCAGACCCCAAAGCTGGCAGGCAGCGGTGAGGAGCAGGGGCTGTGCCCTCACCCATTTCTCACCCACCTCATCTGTCCCCCCCCAGTCTCACAGCACATCAGTCACTAAGAGAAATTACTGCCTGAGCAGCAATTGGAAGAAGAGCCTGGCTCTGTGGGGGGCGTTTTTCATCCCCTGCTGCCTCGGTGTGGGGTGCCCAAGGGTCCCTTACCCGCTGTCTCCATGGAGGCTGCCAGCTGCCCGTTCTTCTTTGCTGTCACGTACTTGCCGTTGGCAGCTTTCAGGGTGATGCGCTTGTCGCACCACTCGATGTCGAAGTAGCAGCTCGCGTTCCTGTGGGGCAGAGAGGACGGTCAGCGGGGTGTGCCGGAGGGGGACCCTGCCACTGCCACCCTGCCGGCCTGGGAGGGGCCACGGCCGGATCAGGAGAGCCTGATTCGATCTGTTTTTGCAGGATGAACTGTGTTGTGGTGGCCATCCCGCTGGGAAGCCCTCGCCCCGTGGGCAGGAGGCAGGCAGGCAGCCAAAGGCATTTTTGGGGTTTCTGGCTGGCTCTCAGGGTTGAACTGCAGGGCAAAGCATTTCGACAGCCCCGGCTGGGCTGGGAAGGATTATGTGGCCCCAGGGACTTCCAGAGCATCGTGGGCGGCCCCCAACCCATCCCTGGCTCTCCCAAAATGCGCTGCCTCTGCTGGGAAGTGTTCGGGATGAGCACCCAAGCTGGAAAATCCCTCTTGAATTCCCCTGGGTGCTCTGAGGATGCAAAGGGTGCTCTGAAGCCCAGGCACCGCCCTGAGCTGCCGGGGACAGGGGACTCACTTTGTGGAGGCGGTGGACTGGATGCCCCCGTTGGAGGTGAGGGTCCAGTACTTCCCGGTGTAGGTCCGGAAGGCACATTTCTTGGTGTCCTTGTTGATCTCCAGCTGGTAGGTCTCCTGGTCACCCTCCTCGTCCTGGTTGGCCGAAAGGTCCATCCCTACAGAGCAGAGAGAGGTGGAGATAGGGAATGGGATCACAGCCTGCCTCCAGCAGGTGCAGGGCGGCCCAAGAAACCCAACTGAGGGGCTCCTGCTTCCTGGTGAGCTTTGGTGGCTCCCAAATCCCTCACACGGATCTTCCCTCTGGCATTTGGGGTTCAAATCCAGGATTTCATTTGGTTATTTGGTGTTAAGGTCCTAAACAAGGGGTGGGCAGCCGCGAGCTTCCACTCCTGACTCAGCAGCTCCATCAGAATGAAGCAAAGACCAACGCAGATGTTTTATAAGGAAAAGGGCTGCAGTTTTTCCCAAAGGTGACAGCCAGGTTACTCAGCCCATTAGCAGAGGCCATGGCAGCACCCATGAATCCCAGCTCGTGGCGTGTTTAAGGACCATGACAACGTTTTTCATCCACAATTGTCACATCCCACTGGGGCAGTGAGGTGTGCAGGGACAGGAGGCTCGGGAAAGCCCTAAGGCAGCCGAGCCTTTCCCTGACTCTCCAAAACCATCAGCACCAGCCTGTCCCCAGCTCTGCCAGCCAGGATGGCCCGTCCCTGTGCCCAAGGGATCAGAGACAGCATTTCCATGCAGGGGTGGAGGCAGCTGGTCCTGGGGCCACCGACCACAGCCCTAGGCAGCCACGTGTGCATCCGCCTCAGGCCCTGAGCCCGAGCAAACCTGCTTAGTCAGGGCTAGCAGGGCCAAAACTGCTCCAGAGCTCTCCAGCTTGGTGGATTTCAGCCTAAAAACACTCTGGGGATGTGAGCCACAAGCTGTAGCCAAAGGCAATGGCCGAGCTCTGTGCTGGGTTTGGGGAGGGAACTGGGGTGCAGAGCTCAGCCGCACCACTGAGCTTAGTGAAATGGGAATTTAGTGGAACTGGATGAATTTTCCAGAGCCAAACACACCTGCATCCCTCCCTGCTGCACGAGTGCAAAGGGTTCAAGTCCACATTCTGTCTGCTTCTGGTCCTCTCACTAAAGTAGAGACACAGAGGGGCTGGAGTGTGTCCAGAAAAGGGAAACGGAGCTGGGGAAGGGTCTGGAGCACAAGTGTGATGAGGAGCAGCTGAGGGAGGTGGGGGCTGGCCACGTGTTCAGCCCCGAGCACCTCCACCATGCATCCCAGTTTCTCAGCTGCTGGCATTTCAAGTAGGGCTGTGCACAGCCACTGGAAGGGTTTCAGGGACTGCAGTCTTGGTGGCCCCGCTGCTCTTGGAAGCCACCAGGAGCTCCCACCAGCTGCACCCAGCTGTCCTGCAGACACAGGACTCCACATCACCCGTCCATCCGTGTCTCCAGTCAGGCCCCATCCCAGTGCCCAGGAGCAGCCTCTGCTTTGCGCATCCAGCACCCACCTTTCCCAAAGGGATCAGGCTTTGTTCCCAAAGGGATCAGGCTTTGTTCCCAAAAGGATCAGGCTTTGTTCCCAAAGGGATCAGGCTTTGTTCCCAAAGGATCAGGCTTTGAAGGCTTCACTTTGTTGGCCACAGTCTTACCTCCCACATCCCCACTGGCCTGTGGCTTCCACCTGCTCACAGCATCCCCCCCCTCACCAGGCACCTTCTGCAGCTCCCATCCCTGGGAGTGCTCAAGGCCAGGTCGGATGGGGCTTGGAACGACCCAGTCCAGTGGAAGTTGGCCCTGCCCGTGATCGCTCCCAGCCCAACCACTCTGTGATTCCATGACTCTGCTGATGGACACGCAGCCGCCCTGGTGCTTCGCTCCCCAGGGTGTTTGGGCAGCTCAGGGGGCAGTGGGTGCTGATGGCCACCAGCTCAGCCCTGCTGGCCACGTCCTCGGCTCCCAGAGCCATCCCACAGTCGCCGCCTCCCAGCACTGCCGGGGGCTGAGCTGGTGGTTGTGGGAACATTTGGTTTTGATTTTGCATCAGGCAGCTCCAGCTCCAATCCAGAGCTGTAAAAAGGAGAGAGAGGGGCTCTGCAGGGGCTCTCAGAGAGGTTGGGCTGTGGGGAGGTGACCATGGGGGACACACCCCATCCCTCAAGGCTGGCAGCACCCCTGGGCCCCCCAAAACTTGTGAGAGCTGTTGGTCCCTGTGGTTTGTGGGGGAGGAGTGGGGGTGGTGCCTTCCCTCACGGACTTTTCTGGGAAGAACTCACTGACCTGCAGGGACCAGGCTGGGCAGAGCCAGGGGATGCTGTGTGCCACAGAGCAGGACTGGAGACAGGAGAGGGAGTGCCAGGAGCCTCCAAACGCTGCTCCCTGTCCCCAGAGACCCCCGGCATGGGGCACAGTGCAACCCCAGCCTCCCCCACCTCTCTGCCAGCCCGTTTTCCACGCTCTCCCTGCGCTGAGCCTCGGCTTTCCCCCTGCCTGGAAGGACCCGGCAGCAGGAGGGTCTCCCACCGCCCCCTCCCCAAAAGCAGCCGGGGTTGGGTTACAGCGACTCAGCACAAAGGAATGCGGCTGCGGCTGGGGCAGGAGGCGGCTTCAAAGGGCTGGAGCCGAGCTGGGGGCTCGGAGCCGGGCGGGATGGGGGAAACTGCGGCAACCTGGGGCTGCGTGTGGGGCTGCAGGCCCAGGGAGGGTCCCTTGCATGTCCCCGCCGTGGAGGACAGGCTGTCCCCACAGCCACCCCTGCTGTGCCAGCCCGGGGCTGTGGCCGCTCCCACTGCAATCACGGATTAATTAACGCTCTCGGTAAATTTACAGTCTGGAGCTGGCACTGCTCTTCCTGACCTTGACGAAGCTGCTAATTACAGCCGGAGGCAGGAGAGGGGCGAGCACAGGGCGGCTCTTTGGGAGGGGGGAGGAGGTACGCCTGCACACCGCAAAATTCCCGGCGTGGGAGGTGGGATGTCCTCCGGCTGTGTCTGCAGCACGAGTTTGCTCCAGGGACTCTGGGGAGAAGGCAGGGGTTGGGAAGGCTGAGGCGTGTTGTCACCCCAGGGTTTCCTGGTGCTGGGTCCCCGAGCTTGAGGTGCTCAGAGCTGGAAAGGGCTCCCCAAGTCCTCGGCTGCCGAGGTTTCCAGGCTCGTGGGTTTGTAGGATTGATGCTGGAGCCCTCGCTGCTCTGCGGCCGTGAGTGTGATGTACCAGGAGGCCCGTGGCCACCCCAGAGCAGGCACACACCTTCCTGTACCTCCTACAGAGCTTCTCCCTCTAAAGGAGCAGAGTTGGTTGTAGCTCCCTTGATCTCCACACCGTGGGGGACTGCAGACCCGGTGTGGGGGCGTTCAGGGCATGTAGAAAACTTTCCCTCTGTATTCAGCTCACACAGAATGTCTCCCATGAGACGTCCTGGGCTGCTAGTGAGAGCCAATGGGCTGAGCTCCGTGGAGAGGAGCACCTTTCCCACCTTCCAGCTCTCCTTTCAAAAACCCCACGGTTACAGCCGCAAACACCCGAGCCCAGATTGCCGGGATTGCTCCCCGGGAGTGCAGCACCCTGCAGAGCCCGCAGGCCCCGGGGGCAGCATTCCAGGATGGGACTGCGATGCTGCGCCCAGCGCTGCCAGCCCAGGTCGGCTCTGGGCTCCCTGTGGGCTCTGGCACCTTCACCCAGCCCTGCACCCACACACGTGCTCAGAGACTCCTCCTGCCCCTCCCTGCCCTTCAGCTGGGCTTACACTGCGCCCCTGCAGAGATCCAAACAGGTTTTTGTCTAAATCCAACAGCCTGGAGCACCGGGAGCCGGCAGCTCCTCTGCGGAGGGTGCAGCTCTGCAAAGGGGTCACGGGTAGGGGTGAAACGTGAATTTCCTGAAACCCCCCCCCCCCCTTCCCTGTGGATTTCCTGTGGCTTTGTGGTATCCCCCAAGTGTCAACAGGCCACTTGGCATGTCCGGATGAAAATCGACATCCAAGCCTGCGTGCCCCCTGCCCTGGAGCCGCATCTTCCTGCCTTGCCGTGGCACCGAGATGAACTGAGGGGGGGCAAAATCCGGCCCAGCCCATGCCGGGGGGGGGTCCCGGCCCCAGGGCAGCGCTCCCCACCGCCAGCACGGCACGTCCAGGCTCGCTCGCCCTCCTCCCCAGATCCCGCTTCCTGGAATTCCTCTCTCCCCATCCAGCCCAGCCTCTCCCCAGCGGGCGGGGGCCAGGGGCACACCTCGGCCGGGCGGGGGGCTGGCAGGGGACCAGCGGGGAGGACGCCAGCGCTCTGCCCCCGGGACCCTCCAAGGCCCCACAAAGGGCCCTTTGTTGCCGCAGCCGGGCTAGAAAGGAGCCATTGAGCGGGGAGGAGGCTGCTCGCTGCTGGCAGCACCCGGCTCCGCTCCCCTGGAGGTGCACACGGGAGATGGGAACTCTCAGGGAACGCGGGGATCCTGTCCTGCTGGGGCTGAAGGGCAAGAGAGGGGTGCCAGGGATACCCGCAGCCCCTGTGCCGGAGCAGAGGCAGGGCTGGCACCCATCCCTTGCTGCCCCGGGGGTGTTTGTGTCCTTTGCGTCCCCGGTGTGCAGGGGATGCCGACACCGGCCGTCCCCGGGACAGGGAGGAGACTCCAAGCCAGGAGCTGACTTGGCACTGCTGGGACAGCGCTGTTCCAAGGCTGGATCCCAGCCAAGAGAACCACAGAAGAACCCCAGGGACCCAGCCCTGCTCTTCCCATGGGGTAGAGCGGGGACAGCCACTGCCATCCCTGCTCCCTCCTGGACTCCACACTGGGATAAGCTGCCTTTTCCCACGAGGCTACAGTCACTCCCGGCCCGCAGGCCGTATCCCCCATCCCCAGTGGCCATGGGAGCATCCGCCAGCAGCACGGCGCTTATCAGCCCGGCGGGGGAAAGCGCTGTCTGGAACGGCTTCCTCGGACGGCTGTTGCTGCTGCCTTCTTGGTAACCTTGGGACACGGCACTTCCACAGTGGGAGAAGGATGAGCCCCAGAAAGCGGCGGCTCCCAGCCTTTCACTGCCATCGGGAAGGATAAACCGGCTGGAAACGGCTTCTTCAGCCAAAACAGACTCGAGCGAGGATGTGCAGCCCCAGCGCGGCCCTTCCCGCTGTATTTTGCTTGGAAAGGGGCCGGGCACAGCCCTGAGCCCTCTGTTGCTGGGGAGATTTGTTCCCTCCCCCCCTTTCCCGCTCCCCCATCCCTTCCGAATTAGACAAAGCCGGAGGGTGGGCCAGCAGCGTTCCCACCCGCTCCACGGGGTCCCCCGCCACCACGGGGTGCCCCCACCGCCACCGCTCCGTCCCTCACATCTCCCCCCACATCTGGTTTCCCCATCTCTGGTGACAAAGGGCTGCAGCAGCCCTTCCCCCACGGCGCTGCGGCAGCCTCCCGCCATCCTCCCGCCACCGCCATCCTCCTCGTCCCCAAATCCCCGCGCCTGGGAAAACAATCCCCGCTGCCCATCTTGGCAGATTTTAGTATTCGAATTTTTAATGGGCTGCTTTGCAGAGTTTGCCCTCGGACAGGAGAAAAGCAGGGAGGCTCCCCGCACGGAGCTGCCCAGGCACGGATCAGGGTTAAGCAGCAGCCTCGAAATGTAAAATATACACACACACAAAAAAAAAATTCCCCGCTGTTCCTCCAGGCTTTGCTGCATGCTCGCACCCATCCCACACCCGGCGTGCGCNCCCCCCCCGGGCTCCCTGCAGAGGCGATGGCGCGGGGATGGGGGTGCCGGAGGGATGGGGGCCCCCAGGCAGGCGATGCTGGAGGGATGCGGGAGGGGGAAGCGGACAGGATGTGGGAGGGATGCGGGGGGGTCGTGATGGGGGTTTGGGGGAGGGACCGCGGGCAGCCATGCCGAGGGGCGCAGGGGGTGCCCGGGGGAGATGGTGGCTTCAGGGGAGGGGTGTGAGAAGGGGTTTGAGCCGGGGGAAGGCGCCACTACGGAGGCGATGGCAGAGGGGTGCAGGGGGGCACCCTGCGGGGTGGCTGCTGCAGGAAGGCGGCGGATGTTGGGGAATCCGGGGGGCAGCGCACGCCGAGGTGGCGATTCTGAGGTGTTGCAGGGGAGGTGATGCCGGAGGGATCCAGGGGGCTGCTCGGGGCGGGCCATTCCCGAGGGAAGCTATTACCCGAGGGATGCAGGAGCGCGCCCCGAGGCGGCTACAGCCCCGGGACACCGGGGCGGCCGAGATGTCCCGTTCCCCCTCACCCGCGGCGCCCATCCCCTCCTACCTTGCCGGGTGGAGACGTTCCTGTCGTTGCCGGCTCGCAGCACGACCTGCGGGCAGCTCTGCTCCAGCGCGAAGAGCTCGTCCTTGCCCACCTTGGCGCTCTTGCCCGCCTTGAGGGTGCCGCTGGGCCCCGAGGGCGCCAGGTAGCGACCCTCCCCGTCGCGAAAGGCCACCTTCCCGCAGCGGAATTCCAGCGTGAAGGCGGTGCCGGGCTCGGCGGCGGGCACCAGGCGGCCGTCGCTGCGGAGCAGGCGGTGGTCGCAGCTCTGCAGGCTGTAGCGCTGGTCCACGAACAGGAGGGTGATGAGCGCATCCACGCCCCACGGCACGTCGCGGTCCACGGCCAGCTCGTCGCGGCGGGGCCCCAGGTGCGCGTAGCGCTTGCGGGCCAGGCTGTACAGGTTGGCCTGGGGGTGCATGGCNCAGCGAGAGCCCCCTCGAGTCGCAGGGCATCATCCCCGCCTCCCGCCCCGCACGCAGGGACCCTTCCCCGCGTGACAAAAGCCCCCGTGAACTGCGGCATNGGACGCTCCACTTCTCGGCGGCAGAGACGGCGGGGGCGAAGCAGGAGAGGCGGTCCTCGGTGCCGCCGAAGAAGCGGCGGTGGGGCTCGGACTGCAGCGACCACCGCCCGTCGCCGTGGGCCAGCACCAGGAACCGGCAGTCGGGGCCCGGCTCCTCGCTGTCGCAGCTCACCCGCCCGTCCTTGTCGGCCGCCAGGTACCGGCCCAGGTGGCTCTTGAGCAGGACGGCGCTGGAGTCCTCCCCGTCCTGCTCCAGCGTCCAGATCTGCTTCTTCTTCATGCTGGCGGCCGAGGCGTTCACCTTGAAGCCGAACGCCTCCGCCGTCAGGTACCGGTTGCTGCAGTTGATCAGCCCGAACTGGATCTGCACCGGCTCCGCCGTCCCGTTCGNAGGAGCCCCACACAATGCAGGTCCTCACTCCATGGCAAGACTGCTCCAAGGACAGCAAGAGCCCCCTTGAAATGTAAGACCTCCCCATAAACTGGAAGACCCCCAGACCTTCCTCTGCATTTCAGGAGCATCCATGAATTGCAGGACCTCCTCCAGCACAAGTTCAGCATGGAAAGACCCCTCCAGGAAGGGACCCCTGGAATTGAAGGACCCTCAAACACACATTGCAAGACCCCCTAAGCATTGCAGGACCCTCCCCATTATGAGACCACCCCTTGCACAACACCAACTTGAACTGCAAGTCTCTCTCCTGCACTGCAAGAATCTCTCTGATTGCACATCCCCANGGGTCCCCCGCCACCACGGGGTGCCCCCACCGCCACCGCTCCGTCCCTCACATCTCCCCCCACATCTGGTTTCCCCATCTCTGGTGACAAAGGGCTGCAGCAGCCCTTCCCCCACGGCGCTGCGGCAGCCTCCCGCCATCCTCCCGCCACCGCCATCCTCCTCGTCCCCAAATCCCCGCGCCTGGGAAAACAATCCCCGCTGCCCATCTTGGCAGATTTTAGTATTCGAATTTTTAATGGGCTGCTTTGCAGAGTTTGCCCTCGGACAGGAGAAAAGCAGGGAGGCTCCCCGCACGGAGCTGCCCAGGCACGGATCAGGGTTAAGCAGCAGCCTCGAAATGTAAAATATACACACACACAAAAAAAAAATTCCCCGCTGTTCCTCCAGGCTTTGCTGCATGCTCGCACCCATCCCACACCCGGCGTGCGCCGGCCTGACCTGGCTCGGCGGGCAGGGGCGGCCACGTGTGTGGGGAGCTCTGAATGTGCCCGGATCCCCGAGGGCACCGCGGCCGCTCCGGAGAGCGGAGGGACCTTTGTGCGGGTGGGTGCGGGATGCGGGAGTTTTGGCAAAGCTCTTTATGTAAGGCTGCTACCCAGCCCCCCACCCATGGGAACTCCGGCCCCCTGGGGGGAACCGGAGCCCCCGGGGGGACCCGCAGCTCCCCCATCCCTTCCCGCTCCGCTGGGCAAATGGCTCGGCCGCGCTCGGGCGAGGGGGAGGTCGGTGGAGGCT
>WBMY01017065.1:268554-282247 GCA_013397315.1 Donacobius atricapilla
CGGTGCCGGTGCCGGTGCCGGTGCCGGTGCGCGCCCCCGCGGCCCGCGCAGTGCGCATCCCAACAGCACCACCCAGCAGCGCGGCCGCGCTCTGCAGCGGGGCGGGCGGGCGGCTCCCGGCAATGCGCGGAGGCGCGGACAACATGGAGACGAACAAAGCGCTGAGGGAGCGAGGGTGGGCGTCTGTGCCTGCTCCGGCCTCACCCGAGCGTGGCTGATCCCCTCCTGGGATGTTGTGTCTGTCCGGGACCGGGTCGCTTCCTTCCTTCCTTTGGGCACCGCTTGGGAATAGGAGCCAGAACTCTTCCTGGCAGCGGGTGCGGCAGGATTTGAGCTTAGGGTGGGAGTGGGAGTCACAGCATGGGGACCTGGGTGCCCCAGTGCCACCAAATCCCTGCTGGTGAAGCCACAGGCTCGGTGCTGCTCACAGCAGACTCCAGCTTGTCCACTCAGGCTGGTTCACCTCGCACTGAGCTGGCGAAGCGCTGGTGTAGCCAGTCACTCCATCACAGCCTGATCCACATCGTGGGACCCGGCACAAGGACAAGAGACCCCACACGGCACTCTCAGCATCCTCCATCTCAACCATTCTTTGTGCCTTGGAGAGCACCTGGTCCCCACACAGACCCCACACTCCCTTCAGCCCCGGGGACACTGCACACCCCGCGGCCCTGCGTGTGCCTTTGGTGCTGTGAGATGTCACCAGAACGTTTCCAGTCTTTTATTGCTGGGGTGAATCATTTACTAGGGCAGCCAGACTGTCTGCAAAACCCTAGTGACAGCTGGTGCCAGCAGAGCACAGCCTCCTTGAGAGTGTTTCGAGGTGTTTACCCCATTGTGCAGAGGGGATGCCACGAGTCTGATTCCCCTGCTTGGTCAGGAGAAGGCTTCAAACCTCACGGTGATGCTGGGTCCCCAAGGTGAGGTGACAGGGATGTGTCACAGCCACCTGGACCGAACCCAGGCTGTCTCCTGGGGCAATAGGAGATGTCACTCCCTCACACCCCAAGGCGTGTGCTGCCTGTGATGAAATCCCGGGTGACTGTGCCACGCTGTGGGCAACCCTGCAGGGGTGAGGAGCTCTGCTGGGCCCTGGTCACTCCTCTCGGGCTCAATGAAGTACCCCCGGGCAGGGCAGGCAGCCAGCCCTGCTTCCTCTGCGGGGAAATCGAGGCAGAGCAGGCAGTCATCCCTGCTTCCTCTGTGGGGAAATCGAGGCAGAGCAGGGGCTGGAGGAGGTGTGACCCAGGGATGCCCCGTGTCTTGCTCTGGGCCAGCTTGGGGGTCACCCCTGGAGCCATCCCACCACCGGGATGGGGCCAGCATCCAGTCCCTGTGTTCTGGAGGGGCTGGAGGTCCCTTATATCAGTGACGGGCTCTGTGATACCTGTCCCATGGGCAGCAAACAGGCTTTGTCCACCCAATTCCAGGTGCTTCAAGGTGCTCCCAGGTACACATCTGTGCTTGGGAACAAATTCTGTGCAGAAAGTGAGATTTTGCTGCCTGACCAACAGCGGTACCACTGCACCAGGGGCCAAATTTTGTTTTCCCCAGGGTGTGCATTTCCCCCTGGATCCTGGTTGGGAGCACGGCAGCATCTCCCCAGCCCAGCGTGTCCGGCAGCAGCCTCGGCAGAGCCCGGAGCTTTCGGCACGGCGCTGGCCGAGGCAGAGCCGCTCCTCCCTGTCCCTCCCGCGCAGAGCGGAGCGAGGAGAGGAAATTGCTGCTGACGGAGCTGCGAGCGCTGCCGGACTGTGGATGACTAAGTTTGGCAGTGCTACCTGCTGGCTGTTTTTCCTTTTATGGAGGATTTGAGCGAGCCGCTGGAGCAATTCTCCGAGAGAACCCGAAGGGATCCACCCTGACCTTGGGGATGGGCACTGCCGGGCTGGGGAAAGGGCGGCTGGTGAGCAGGGTGGGTCGTGAGACGTCGGGGCGGCGCTCGGCTGGCAGAGGCGGGGATGGGCCCCCCTCGCCCATCCGGACGGGGCACCCGAATGTTTTCACTTTCTATTTAAAGGCGCTGGACTCTGGCCCCGAGCGGGGGCCCGGCCCGCGGTGCCAGCCGGGGCGCGTGGCTGCTGGCACCCTCCGTGCCACCTCCCTCTGAGGCCGCCCTACATCTCGCATCCGTCCCCGTGTGCCTTCCCACAGGTGATGGGGCGAAGAGAGAGGGTGAAAGGAGGGGTGTTTCTGCAGGGGGACGCCTCACTGCATGGCGGCGCTGCTGCAGAAGGGTCGGGGCATCATTGCTCGGGGACATGCTGTTGCAAGGTGACAGCGTTGCAGGGGACACGTTGCTGCAAAGGGACACAGCTCTGCACCCCGGAGCTGCTCCGTGGTGCTGAGATGGAAACGGGGCAGCCTCGGAAAGTCCCCAGCTGGTGAGAAAAGCAGAGAAAGAGAACCAGAAATAGCACCTTTCCAGTGACTGTGGTGGGGTGGCTTGTAGGGACAGGACAGGGCTTTGGCCAGGCTGCCTCAGCACCCTGGCCGGCCGTCCCATAGCCCCCAGCCCGTGTCGAGGGGCTGGGACTGCGCTTCTCAGCTGTGTCCTGCATTCTTGGCATTATTCTCCTTTTTTCTCCTCCTCCTCCACCCCGGGGACAGCTCTCAAACCTCTCCATTTATGGCCAGGAGGTTAGGTCATGTGGGAGGGTGAGGGGACGCCCCGGTCCCTGGGGAGGGACAGGGGTCCCACGTGGTGCTGGGAGCTGCGACCACCCCTGGAGGTCACAGCAACCATGATGTGTGGAAATTTGAGGGTCACCTGAGCATTGCCCCTGGGATCCCCATCATGATACCCAGTGCCACTGGGACCCCCACCCAGGGTGGTGGTTGGGGTCACCCATCCCCCCAGGATGCTGGTGCACCCTGAGCTGCTGCAAGCAGATGGGGAGAAAACAGGCCCTGCAGGTGGGGAGAGTTTTTTCCTCTTGTTTTATTATTTTATTTTGAAGCCAAAAGCTGCCAGTTTGGGGATGAGGCTGCAGCAGCTGCGCCCCACCCCAGGGGGGAAGGCTGGATGTGTCCCCAGCCCCAGGCCACCGAGGAGTCACTGGGGCAGGGTGAGATGACTCCGAAGCTGCTCCAGATGATGAAACATTCTGACTCATTCTGATCATTAATATTATTTAAAAAAAAAAGTCAGAAAGAAGAAATGACTCAGGCAGAAGTACTCTGCCGTTGGGTGGTGACAAAGTGGCTGCTTGGGGTAAGGTTTTTGGGGTGGATTTTCCCCGGGTCTATAATAACAACCTTGAGGTGTTGCTGACAGCAATGAGCTGAGGGAGAGGCAAACACCCGAGGAAATGCGCTGCCGGGGATCCTCCCACTCTGCCGTGCTTTAAAGGATGCTTCAAAGGGCAGTACATGCAAGCCCCCCTGAGCCCTGGGATGTCCCAGGTTGTCCCCTGGCTGGGGAAGGACAGTGGCACCTTGTGGGGAAGGGTGAGATGAATGAATATCAGCTGTTTTTTGGTGTTTTACCCAGGCCTGCAGCCCCCTGGCCAAAACTCTGTCCCCATGGGCTGGGGGGCCAAGGGAGGGACCTTGGGGACTCATCCCTGCACCCTGTGGGGGCTCATCGACCCCTCCCCGGCTCCTGGCTGACTCAGCCATGCGGGATTCCCACAGTTTCCGTCAGATGTTGCCTGGAGTACACGGGGAAGAGGTTTCACAAGCCCTGGTAATTAATGCTAATTACAGAGCAGCGACATGGGAAACATTTCTTCCCCAGGTGTCCTTCCAAAAATGGTTTTGTGCAGGTGTGGCACCATCCTTCACTTGTCATTAGCCCTGTTCCGCCTGGGAGAAGGTGAAACCTTCGAAGGCTGGGACTGTGGGAACGGCGTGGCGGGGGACGGTCCCCACAGCCCCGCGGGCGCCCGGCCCGGCTGCGGCTGCTGGCAGCTGGGTTTGGCTGGAGGGCAAGGCTCCTGCAACCCCGGGTCAAGGCAGTCCATGGGGAAAAATACCCTCCGACCTCCTTGAGCAGCATGACTCCTCCTGGCAGCTGCTGGCAGAAAAATAAAACCATGGAGAAGGGGCTTGGAGTCTTTTTTTTTTTTTTTTTTTTTTTTTTTTTTTTTTTGTGGTTTGGTTCTGCCGCCTGCATTGGAGGGACAATGACATCCTGCCAGGACCAAGGGCTCATGCTGAGAGGGCTTGAGCTTCTCTGAGGCTTGAAGAAGTTAGACTGAAGGGGTTTAAAACCCCTTTTCATCTTTGTTTTTCTTCTCCTCGCTGAGCTGCTCATGCTCAGCCCCACCAGGTGTGAAGTATTATAAATAAGGTAGGGTGAAGGTGGGCTGGGAGACCTGAGCTGCGGAACCGGCTGGGACGGGCTGGGGAAAGCCTTCCCTGTCCTAGGACATGCTGAGCATCTGCAGTGCTTGGGCTGTAGCAAATACCTACTTCCCTTTATCTGGATGGAGAAAAGAAGTTACAGGAGGCACAATTGGGCAAGGTGTGGAGGAAGGGACCACTTTGTCCTCTGGCGCCACAGTGACCAATGGCAGAAATCCTGGGCTGCACTGTCAGTGGCAGGGAAGTGGGGGAGAGGTGAGGAAATCTTTCCATGCACACTGTGGTGTCTTCGTCCCTGGACCCTGATTTTATGTGAGTTTTATGGAAGACTGAGCAGTGGGAAGCAGCTTGGAAGTGATGCAGTGTTGCCAAGTGGTGGTGGTAGCATGACCTTTAATGGTGACTATCATCCACCCTGGATGGTTGCAGGGATTGACAGCTCTGTTGGTGTCCCACAGCCCCATTTTGTTGTTTAAAATTGGTCTTCGAATTGTGGGATTTACATCTCCACCCAAGGATGGTTGTGTCCTATTTGCCTTAAGGCTCGGGACTTTTGGAGCAGAGGGAAATGGGGAGGCTGGTCCTTCCCTGTTTGATGAAGAAGAGCATATCCCAGGCTGGAAACATATTTAGGAGTGGAAACAATGTCAGAAGACTTGCAAAAAGCTCACAGAATGGGAAATCAGATGGGATTAAATCCACCCAGAGCCAGTTTCCAGGCCATTTCCATGCTTCTCCCAGTCCAGGGGCTGTAGGTGCTGCAACTCCCTATCCCCTGGCCAGCCAGGGTGGAGACTTGTGACAGAGTGGGGCTGGCAGGTAAAGCCTCATTCCCACTGGGCGGGCGAGCTGGGAAACTGGTCCTGGCACAGGAGAAAGCCACCCCCTCTGCAGGCTCAATGGGAGCTGTGACTGTCTGTGGGGTTTTTAAATAATCGTGACTTTGCTGAGCTGATTCCTTTTTGATGTGTGCAGACTTCTCCCTCTGACTTTCCCTTTGCAGTTCTCCCTGGCAGCAAGGGGAGTTGCTGTGTGTATCCCAATGGATGGGGCTTCTCCCACTGCTCCATCCTCTCTCCTGTCTGAAGGTGGGGAGGAAATGGGCCACGCCAATCCCAGTGCTCCTGTGTGCGAGCCAATTCCCCCAAGGATGGTTGCTTTAATGAGATGTCACAGCTAATGAGTCTGCTGGCAGAGTGCTCATGGAGAAACGTGCTGGGAAATGGTAACGCAGCAAGTCTCAGTGTTGGGATCATGCAGCTTTCCAGGCTCTGTCCCATCCCAGAGATGGGAATCCATGGGAGCAGCTGGGTGACGGACCTTGCGTTCCACCCAGCAGCTTGCTGACAGCCCACTGCCGGCTCGCTATCAGGATGTGATTGGGCCAAGTGAAAGGAATAAAGTCATCCCAAAAGAGTGGGGTGGCCAACAACCCAGCCAAAGCAAATATTGGGAGCTCCCAATACACCAGGCATCAGTGCAGGGTTCATTAAGTGGAACTGGTGATTTATGGGAAGAAATTCATGCTACTGGTGGGCTCATCCTGCACTCTGAGACCCTCCTTGTCCACAACCCAAAAAAGAACATCAGGCTGCCAGCAGCTCCAAGGCTCTCCTCTACAGCAGCTGGGCCTGAGGGGCACCTCAAAATCCCCCTGATGAGTAAGCATCTCCAAGTTTCCTCGATCCCAGTACATGGAGGCTGGGGGAGCTCAGAAATGTTTTCACTGCTGAGCACGGAGAGTTCTCTTGGAAGCAGTTTATGCCCTGGAATCTGCTGGGAGTTAACACACAAAAGTAACAGTGGAAGACTGGGGAGGGGACTCCTGTCCCTCATTGTTCCTTGAGCTGGTGCTCAGAGGAAGGGGGATACAGAGACATTTTCTCTCCCTGTGCCTGCACCAGGAGCAGGGATGCAGGCTGAACAGGGTGCGGGATGATCCAGGGCACCCATCCCATAGGAGGGCACCCCCAGCACTTGTACAGGGCAGAGGAGGGAGGAGATTGATTTCTAAGGTATATTCCTGGTGAATTTAGGTTTACAAAGCAGTGGAGGAGGGCAGAGGGCCTCAGCTGCTCTCTGGTTTCCGGTTTCTGCTGCCTCTTGCTCCAGCTGGTTACTGCAGACGGCCACATTTTGCCATTTAAGGCTGATTTCCCCAGGCTGGGCTGTGCCGAGAGCTGCCTGGGACGGTCATTCGGTGTTAATTCAAATGTGTGCCCAGAGAGATGTGGGTCCTCTGGGGGAGGAGGGAGAACCCTCACCATCTCACCACGTCTTCTTTCACTGATCCCCACGGCAGAGGAAAGAGCCAAGGGAAGGGGTCTGGGTTAATCTGTGGAGAGATGTGCCTGGTCTTGGATGGGCAGGGCAAAACCTTTCCTGGTCTGAGAGGCAGCAGGTTCTGAGCAGAAGGCTCTGGTCCCATCGATCCAGCCCTGAGTGAGGGACTCGAGCTGAACAATGCCAGGCTGGAGCTGGGACACCCTTTGCCCTGCCAGGACTGAGCCCAGGCTGTGCTGGGGCCGGAGCTGCTCCACACTCTGGGCTTCCTCATTCCTGTCACCACAGATGGTTGCTTTTTTCTTCCTCTTGTTTGTCCGCATCTGCCCCAAGCTCTTGCAAAACATGAACAGGGGTTCCCAGAGAATGAGATGTGCTGTGCAGCCCTCTCACAGCCTTGGGCAGTGATCTGGGAACCAAAAGGGCTCCTGCAAAGCCCCATAGGAAAACCACTCCCTGGTTTTTCTGCATGCTGACTTGCCTCTTCTTCAGGCTGAGAAAAACTGTAAGGACAGTGGCCACTCTCTGTGTCCATCTGAGTCCCACCAGGGCCCTGGTGGCCTCTGTACCCACTTGGCTTCTGCTGTTGCTCTGTGCTCCAGCAATGGAGGAGCTCTGGAAGCCACCTCTGCAACTCCACACTGCTCCAGCATAGGGAAGAGAAGAGAGCAGGAATGTGGAAGACTTAACCCCATTTATCGTTAAAGGCGGGAGGAGGGAGAGGTGTGTTCATACCCCACCCTGCTCATGCCAGCAAAGGGTGCCCTGGGGACACCTGGGCCAGGGAGTCCCCCAGGGCTGTGCCATTGCTCCAGTAAGTGCCACCTGCAGGTACTCATGGTTCTAGTGGCACTCAAGTGCATTTTTCAAATATTCTCAGAGCTGATAACACCTCTGCCGCTCCAGAGGGGCTCAGTGCCTACCCAGGCACACATCACCCACATGGGACAGAAGAGCAGGCACCGCAGGGTGGCACAGGCACCAGAGAGGGCAGAGCTCTGCAGTCCTCCCTCAGGAGCAGAGGGGAACCTGACAACTCACTCAGCCATCTGAGTCCCACTACCATTTCCCTTTCCAGACCTTCACCCCACAGCTCACCTGTGGTGGAATGAAGATGGACATGACCTTGCTAGTCCCAGATCAGAGCAGGTGAGGAGGGAGCAGGGTACCTTAATGATCAGGAGAGAGTGACAGCCAGTGCCTGGCACCCAGGGCTTTGGTTTGCCTTTCTCCAGAGATCTTATCACCTGCCAGCAGGAATGTGTGAAGTGAGCCAAACAAAGCACATGTGGAAATACTGTCTCGAGTGAGGGATGGAAACTTTGGGGGCAATGGGCTGGGAGGGAAATGAAATGCAGGGGGGCTTGGTTCCTCTGCACCTGGGCTTTGTGGTAGTGCTTTCCTCCCATGCTCAGTCTGAGTGGATCAGGATGATATCAGAGGGATGATGTAGTTGCAAACTTGCTGGCTTGTTCCCAGGTTTGCTGCAGATCTCGATGTGAGCTGGACCAGAGGGGCTGGTTGGGAGCAGCACCACCCTGCAGAAAGCCTGTGCTCCCTCCTTCCCCACTGCCAGCCCATCGTGAGTGGCATCACCCACTGTTACCCCAGCCATATGGACCCCAAACAAGCCTAGCGCCAGACAAATCCACCTGGCTGTCCTCCCATGCACCTACTCTCCAAGGTGGGGGAGAGGGACAGTCACTGAATTTCAGTTCTGGTTGCCCTGTGAAAGGGCTGAGTGCTGTGTAAGCACTGAATCACCCCTGAAGGTTTATTTAAACTTGGAGGAGTGGATGGGGTATTGACTAGAGCAGGTCCCACTCCTCCGTCACTCTCTCCCTGCCTGGGCAGAGCCGCTTGCGTCACAGCACAACACCAGCTCTGCAAACAGAGCCGGGGCCCAGCCTGGGCAGGGATGGGACTGGGACAGGGCCCAGAGCAGTTCCTGGGTTCCTCTGCATCCCTCCTTCTAGGAATGGGTAAACCCTGCCTCGCCCATTCATTCCCTGAGCATCCCTGTGCCTGCAGGGACAGGAGCTAGTGCAGGTGTCACTGGAGGGGTGGGGATCCCCACCTTTGGGTGCACCCACAGCAGCACCAGCACAGTGCTCAGACCCCTGTGACTTGCTGCTGCAGGTAAAGGGGGCTTATGCCACAAACCCAAACCAGAATTACCTGCAGAGTCACAAGTGCTTTACATCACCTGGCATGGGTGGGAGAGTCACCCTGACCGAGGGCAGCGGCCATCCCTGCCTCTGTTCCTCACACAGAAAACAAAGGCAGCATTATTCCCACTCTCTCTAAGGTAAGAGAGGTCACCTCTATCAAAGGCTTGAAGCCCCTAGATGGAAAGTGCCATTAGCCAGGCAAAGATCAAAGCAAATTTCCCGGCGTGCTTGGGTAGCCCAGGATCTGTTTCATTTCCTCGGTATGGTACGAGCAGAAAACTCCATCCAGCTGCTCCCCTGCCTTTATCATCAGACACCAATAAAAATCAATTCTCAAAGTAATTAAGAAGCCGTTGAAAATGCACCGTATGGCTCAGCATAGTGCCATGTAACACCTGTGGGAGCCTTTTGCCAGGACAGGTAACTGAACCCCAGGGAGCATCCTTGAAGGAAAGACCCCCTTGGAGCTGCATCACAGCCGAGAGGTCATTCAGTAGCTTTTGGGTGGCGATGGGGGTGGTGTGAGGGGGGGCCAGAAGGCTGAGACAGGCAGAAAAAACCCAGGGAGAATCAGCTTTTTCTCTTCCTCTTCTGTTTTTAGCTGGAGGAAATATCCCCTGAAACTGATGCCAAGCCTGGCTGGAGGGGAGGGCTGCTCCACCACTCGCTGTCCCTGCAGGGAAGCTCCAGCGTAGGATTTAGCTTACACCTGTCCCATTGCTGTGGAAGACGCCGACTCCAGAGATGCCCAGGGTGCAGGGCTGAGGCTGGGAGCCTGGCCGGCATCGCCTCAGGGTCTGGCTGTGCCAGTGTAATCGCGCTGTGCTGCGGAATGACCTTGGGCTGAAAACAATTCCACACTCGGGCCTCACAGGCTGTTGCTACCAAGGTCAACCAAAACAGCCCTGGCAGCACGTTTAACCAGTGGGGGAAGGGAAGGCTTTGCTCTGCTCTGGCTGGGCCAGCACAGCCCAGGAAGGGTGGGAGGATGGCAGGGCTGTGGGGCAGCAGGATGGGGCTGGGCAGAGGGTGGCAGCCTGGGCACTGGCTGATGGATGCTGACCTGGCTGCCTGCAGGGCTGGGAATGAAGCCTTGGCCCCCTGGTGCCTGTGTGAGCTGGGGGACCCTGCGGCCAGCATCAGGATCTGAAAATGCTGGCACAGGGATCAGCTCAGAGATACGCAATGAAAGGGCTGGGGAGGGCATGGGGGCGTTTCGAGACAAGGCTGGAGGCAGCAAGGACAGGCAGGGCTGGAGAAATAGGTGGAGAAAAATCTTCAACCCCTCCAGCAAAGTCCACTTATCAGGGACAGCAGGCTGTAAATCAGGCACGTGCACCCTGCCACCACCCTTCCAACAGCCTCAGCAAAACCTGGCACAGATTGTTTGTCTGTGCCTTGAAAATGGAAAATGGTGAATTTATCCAGTTTTCCAGCACGATACAATGTAATGATTTTCATTCCTTGTGAATGGGAGGGATGCTCCATGCGCTGTTAGCACATCCATGCGGATGCAGCAGATCAGGGGAGAACACCATTGCACATGGAGGTCTGTGAAGGGAAAGGCTGTCCTCTCTGCAAAAGGACTGATAGATCAGAGAGAGCTCAAGGATCAATACAAAGGAGCAGAAACCTCGGGGAGGGGTGTATGGGAGTGGAGAATGATGCTTAAAGGGGGAGAGTCGAGTCTGCAGCTTGTCAGGGATGAGCTGGCATCAGGGATGCAACGCAGCGAGCCAGGAAAATGTCAGGGGCTGTTTTGCTTCAGGTTTAATGCTGAATATGTTCCCATAAAGGGAGAGGTGGGGGCTGCAGTGAGGCCCCCAAACATCTCCAAAGGGAGTGAAGGGCCTGGGATTCCTGCTTAGATTTTACCTCCTGCAAATTCTCATTACAGCTGATGCTGCAAGGAGAAAATTGAAAGAGGAAGGTGCTGAGATGGTCCCTGTGTCTGTGAAACAGGGGATGTGGTCAGCACCTTTCCTTCTTCCCCTTGGGGAGCGGGAAGGGAAAGGAAAGGCAGTGCTTCAAAAAACCTCCATGATTTTTGTGCGAAGGTGATTCAAAGTGACTGTGGCGGTTTCAGAAGTTTCTACCTCTCTTCTCATTGTCACAACAGCAGGAGGGAGAGAAGGAAGGCCTGAGCACATGACAGAGCGAGAGATGGAAGAGCTGGCGCTGAAGGGGATGTGCAGAAATCCAAGCCAAAACTCCAAGTCCAAAAACTCCCAGGAATATTTCCCCCCTTTGACCCTCCTCTCCCCAAAAGCGTGGCAGATGCCATCCCTGCATGGGCAAAGGGCTTCTGCTCTAGAGGAAGGGCTGGGAGAAGAGAGAGGAAAGCAGAGCTCACATGTTGTCCCACAAGTGCAGCAATGCAAGCCCAGCCATATCAACTGGCAAAGGGCAGGAGGATCCTCCCTCAGATAGTTTTGTCCAGGGTCAGTGAGAGCCCAGCACCAAGGACAAGCAGGGAGAGATGAAGCAAAACATGGGAGCTTGAGAGCTTGTGAGGTCCGCCCAAAGGTAACATGACAGCCAGGAAGCTTTTTGCTCAGTTCCCCTTTCTCTCCTCTCAGCTCTTGCAACAGCCCAGAAGAGATGGGAAGAGAGCCTCAGCCATGGACAGGGAGTTGGCCTGGCCATCACACAGTGGTGAACATGGTGACAGGCTGGTGGCTTTGCTGTCAAGGTGTCTTCAGCCTGGGAGGAAGTGGAGGCACCCGGCCATGTGCTGGAGGCCACATCCTGCTGTCCCACCAAGGCCAGACCTTGCTGCCCCTAAAGCCAGGAGACGCGAGGCCGGGGCTGCTGCCCTCCGGATGCTGGCGGATTGATTCCTTCTGATTCAGTACAATAATCAAGAGTAATTGCCTGGCAGTTCCCTCCCTGCCTAATGGGCTGTCTCGCATCGTGGCTCCCCAGCCTGGCTCCACCCAACCTGCTCCCTGGAATGAGAGTGCAGCATCCCACCCCTCTCATGCACGCCTTGTCCATCTGCCCAATACCCCCCCATGAGCCCTGGTGGCCTCTTCACCTGGCCCTGACCTGATGTTCCCCAAACCCATCACCCCAGTGGTACTGTTGGACTTTTTCCTGCTTTATCAGCACATCTGTGGTCCATGCTTCTCCAGCTGCAAGGGCCATCAGCTCTACACATGCCTTGTGGCTCTCCTTATTTGACGTATAATCTTCTAATTAATAATCGGCCTTTTCAAAGTGGAATGCAAACATTAATTAATTCCCCATGAGGCAGGTAATTACAGCAATGACTCCCATTTTACTGCGAGGGAAGCTGCGATAGAGAGATCTTGCACGATCCACACCGTGGTGACAGAGGAATGACCGGGCAAAGGTAGCTCCAGTCCAGCATGGCCCTGCAGGAACCCCAGGCTGGGTCCCTTCCACTGAGGGCTTGCTATGGGGACTCTCCTGGGCTATCTCCTCTCTATCACTGTGGCCATCTCCAGTGAGGAGGGATGGCATAATCCCAACGTGGCCTGACAGGACAAGTCCATCACTGTGGCTGCCTCTGCCCTGTGGGATGAGGCATGGCCCTGGGGTGGCCCAGAAGAGCCCACAGGTCTCCCGTCTCTCTGTACCACCCCGTCCAAAGCACACACCTGGGTGCAGCCATGGTGCTGAATTTTGGGGCACCTTCATTAGGACAAGGCATTGCTGGGGAAGGGGATGCCATCCAAAGCAAAAGGGTTTCTCTTGTATTCCTATCTATGCCTGGTGTCCCATTGCCTCACATCCCCCCAGGTAATTCAGCTTTTGCAGGTTCCTCCTGCTGCTCTCCTCCTTTGTTCATCCTACAGCCAATTTAATGGAGGGGGGAAATAATGCCTGGGCCCTCTTCAGCGAGACCCACACAGGCAGTTTGGGGAGGGAGCCCCATCCTCATCCTCCTCATCCTCCCTGTGATCTCTGCAGCTCCCTGATGACAAAGAGCTTGCTGGGGTGGCCTGCCAAGACCTTTACTGCAGGTCTGACTCCCACCTCTGTGATGCTGGACAGGGGGTATCCCATGGAGAACAGGCATTTTGAGCCTTTTTTTTCCAGAGAATTTTTTTTAACCTGTCACCACTGTTTTCAAATGGCTGAGATTACACATCCAAGGTCCCCACACTGAAGTCTGTGTGCTTCCAGCCGGCAACAGATTGCGAGTGGCTGCTGCTACTTTACTTACAGGACTGCTTAATTAACTTGATTAATCAGCCCGTGTTCGCTCAACACTCTGGAGACGCAAAGCCCTCTGGTTGCTGCTGCCTGCTGCTCTGCGGCCGCTGCCCTCGCCTTTATTCCTAACCGGTGTTGGATGGTCACAGGCAAAAAGGGAATTGCAGAAAGGCAGCCTGGGCTGGAGCAGCCACGTCTCCTACTCCAGCAAGGTTTGGATCAGAGGACAGAAACAAATACTGCTCAAATCTGACCAAACCACTGCTCCCGTCGTGTCCCCCGCCAGCATAGAGCAGGATGGAGGGCGGGGACCAGGGCCCCCTGCTTGACTCGATCCCCGAGCCAGAGCCAGCGGAACGTTCCCTGCTCCCAGGTCCCGCAGCTACCTTAGACACCCGGTGTTCAATGGTGCCCGGTGGCGCTCCCGGTTGCCCGGGCGGGTCCAAGGGCCGAGGGCCCGGTGGCGGCTGGCAGGAGGCGTGTCGCGACCGCTTGCTGACATCAGCACTGAACTTGGCCCCGCGTCCCGCTCGTCCCGCTCCCGGCCGGGGTCACCGGTGCCCGCCCGGCCCAGGGGTGCAGGTGACGGGCGCTCCACGTGCCCCGCGCCGGGCAGTGCAGCAGGCAGGGCGAGCAGCACCCCCGCGATCCCGCACCGCGCTGCCCCCCGTACCCCGCTCCCCTCCCGGGGGGCTGCATCCGCCCACCTCCCGCAGACACCAGAGGCGAGCGGGCCGGGACCCCCGCCC
>WBMY01017065.1:292041-325525 GCA_013397315.1 Donacobius atricapilla
GCCGGGCTCGGGGGCAGGGAGAGCGCTCGGCGGCGGGGCCCGGGTGTCTCCGAGGGGCTGGCGGGGGCTGTGCGGTGGAGCAGCCCCGCTGCCCCCGAGGAGCTGCCCTGGCGTTAGTGCCGGTTCGGGCTGTGCTTTCGCCGTTAAGGTGTGAGCGTGTTGCACAAGAGCTGTGGGTGATGTTGGGCCGCAGCGTTGGTGTGTGTCTGTGCGTGTAAACAGATATATATAGCCGTGTGTGTGTGTGTGTGTGTATGTATGGTTATATAACTCTTAAGGTTATTGAAACGGGTGGCGCTTGGAGGAAAGATGTAGAAAGAGATTGCTGTGATGTATTTAGGAAAGGATCATGGACAGTCACGTTTCCAGTTGCAAAGTGAGTAGAATGAACGGAAATGATTGCCATCAGTGAAAGAGCAATGGTTTTGTGTGAAGTTTTGCTCAACCTCCATATTCTCCTTTTCTTTTTCCTTTTTTTTTCCACCAGGAGGTTGTAAGTGAGGAGAGTGAGGAGGAAAGCAATGGAGTCAACTTGATGGAGTTCTCAGATGAGATCCTTCTGCACATCCTCAGCTACGTCCCTTGCACAGACCTGGTTCTGAATGTCAGGAGAACCTGCAGGAAACTTGCAACACTTTGCCTTGACAAGAGTCTAACACATACAGTTCTGCTTCAGAAGGACTATAAGGTGGGGAGCTTTGCTTGCTTCCTCTGTTAGCTGTGAAGACAAACCTGACTTCTGAAAAACAATGCCAAGAAGTAGAACTTTCCTATGTGCATGCATAAACAGACTGCTCCTGAACTCTGAAATCAAATACACAATAAGCTGTTTTGTAAAAGCATTTATTTTCCAGCATGCTTTGTTAGAACAGCTCTGTGCTCCCTTAGTTGTATAAGATGCTGTCAGTGAAAACTTAACTTCTCCATATTTGTTGAGACAAAAATGAAAGTAAACTTGTTCCTCCATTTGTAACTGTGGTTGTGTAAACTTACTGTTTTCTCAAAATATATTTTCTGTGTTGTTGTGCAAAAAAAATCTTGTGTGTGTTGCTGTCAGGCATGCAGTCAGCAAAGCCAGAAATTGTGTGCATGTTATAACAAAAAGAAAGCTTGGGAAGAAAAGGGTGATATATTCAATGAGAACTTTATCAGCCAGTGCAGGCAGGGGAAAGCCCCTGTTGCTCATTTCCGAAAGAGGAAACTGAATGAGGAAGAAGGGAAACATTCTTCCTTCAATTTGAGTTTCTGCACATAGCCAGTTTTGCTGAAATAGCTTTGATGGTAGAAAATGGAGGTGGTTTTCCCTTCCACTCTCAGCTGGTGAATGCAGAACTGCAGAAGCCAAAGGACGTGTAATCCTAACAGTCCAAAGCATGGCAGACTGAGCTGCCAGCAGTGTGATAACTCAGGCTGTGCTGCCATCCCCAAACCTTTGGATGAGCCACGTAATCCAAGGGCCAGCCACTCTTAGCCCATCTCCAGCTGGGAAACTGAGTCAGTGCCCACCACTGCCATTTCTTTCACTGAATGTGGTTTTGTTTGGCTGCAGGTAAACAAAGACAAAGTGAAGCAGCTGATGAGGGACATTGGAAAGGAGATCTACCAGCTGAACATGGCCGGGTGCTACTGGCTGCCCAGCTCCACTATCGACCACGTAACACGGTGCAAGAACCTGGTCAAGCTGAACCTGTCGGGGTGCCACGTCACCTCTCTGCGGCTCTCCAAGATGCTCTCCATGCTCCAGCACCTGCGCTCCCTGGCCATCGATGTCAACCCGGGCTTCGATGCCAGCCAGCTGAGCAGTGAGTGCAAAGCCACCCTCAGCCACGTCTCGGAGCTGAAGCAAACCCTTTACACGCCCTCGTACGGTGTCGTCCCGTGCTGCACCAGCCTTGAGAAACTGCTGCTTTACTTTGAGATCCTCGATCGCTCGCGGGAGGGCTTCATGCTCTCTGGGCAGCTGATGGTGGGCGAGAGCAACGTGCCCCATTACCAGAACCTCCGCATCTTCTACGCCAGGCTGGCTCCTGGCTACGTCAATCAGGAGGTGGTGAGGCTGTACTTGGCAGTGCTGAGTGATCGCACACCTGAGAACCTCCACGCCTTCCTCATCTCTGCCCCCGGCAGCTTTGCGGAGACGGGAGCCACCAAAAACCTCCTGGACTCCATGGCCCGAAATGTACGTCTGGATGCTTTACAACTGCCCAAAGCCTGGATTAACGGCTCTGGGCTCCTGCAACACTTGAAGTTCAACAACCCTTTCTACTTCAGCTTTAGCCGATGCACCTTATCTGGTGGGCACCTGATCCAGAGGGTCATTAATGGTGGGAAGGATCTTAAAAGCCTGACCAGTTTGAATCTCAGTGGCTGCGTTCACTGCCTGGCCCCAGAGTCCTTGTTTCGGAAAGCAGAAGATGACATTGACAGCAGCATTTTGGAAAGCCTGGTTGTGTCTTGCTGCAACCTGAGACACCTGAACCTCTCTGCAGCTCACCATCACAGCTCAGAAAGCTTAGGGAACCACCTGTGCCAGCTCCTGTCCAGGCTAAAGCACCTGCTCTCATTAGCACTACCAGTTTGCTCCATCACAGATGTTGCTGCAAGCGTGGAGAAGCCTCCCACCACACCTAATTTGGTGCCCCAAACATTTGGAAGGAAGGTTCGAATTGGGATACAGACATATCCAAGGAACTTAGGGGACCAGGCAAATCAGAAGATTGAGTCTTCAGTGTTTTGGGCTCTGATGGGAAGCCTCCGATTTTTGGAAACCTTGGAGATAATTGGGTCCAGTTTCTCCTCCGCCATGCCCCGCAACGAGCCAGCGATTCGGAACTCGTTGCCTCCCTGTGTCCGGGCACAGAGCGTGGGGGATTCAGAGGTGGCTGCCATTAGCCAATTGACTTACCTGCAGAGCCTCACCCTAGCGCAGCTGCCAAATATTCTCACGGGCTCTGGGCTCCTCAGCATCGGGCTGCAGTGCCAGCACCTGCGGACTCTTTCCTTGGCCAACCTGGGCATGATGGGCAAGGTAGTTTATATGTCTGCTCTCATGGACATGCTGAAACACTGCAAGTGTCTGAGAGATCTCAGGTGAGGGGCTGCCCTTGAATATCTCCCATCTTGTTTGTGGATCTCCAGAAATGTGATGTGTGGTTTATTGTGGCTACTACTAAAAGTGTTCCGGTCCGGAGTAGCTGCAATGGCCTGGAAGCTGGGTATTTTCCTTCCTGACTGGTGGAGAATGGGAAGGCATTGCATGTTGTCCTTGAGGGCTCAGGATATGCCCTTTCACCAGTGTTTTACGAGCAAAATGTGCTGTGACTGCCTTCCTTTTAGATAAGGAGGAGTGCATGCTGCTTATTTGGGAGCTAGCAGCTTGTCAGGGCTGGTTAAATACTGTGTGCCTTCGCTGACTTTTTGGCTTTGTGTACATGCACACCTCTTAAATTTCCAGGAAGGAAGAGACTCCTACACTGTCTAGATAATGTAGAGTTTTCTTCGGGTTTTCCAATGAGATATTTGTCTGCCTTGAACATCTCGCCTATTTTTTAAATTTCTTTTCTTTATAATGTACTGGAAACATTCCAGATTTAGAGTTTTTCCTGTTGGTGTTCCTCTCCTGGTAAGATTTAAAGGATCCTGCCAAGGGTCTGATCCTAAGGAGTGCACAAAGGAGCTTCATGGTAGCCAAAATGTGCTTGTGAAAGGAAACTATGATGTTTTCCTTGCACGAAGCCATATGAACACAAGTGTTAGCACTTTAGAGAGATGGGTTTGTTTTGCTTTTTTTTTTTCCAAAATCAACCTTTTTCAGTGAAACTGCAGAACCTGTCAGTCCCATTGTCCCCCTTTGGTCACAAAGCTCCAACAGGCTGTGCAGTTGAGACATCAAGGTCACATTTCTGTTACTGTGGCTGAAATTACTGCTCATCACCTGAGGCTGGTGCGTGTGTGCCTGTCCCTGATCCTGTGCAATAGTGAGGGGAGCCAGGGGAGCTGAAACACCTCTGGAGGGTTTTCATTTTCCACCACTTCCCATTTATAATGGGGGAGGAGTGTACTGGTCTCTCATCCAAGGGGTGGCAGCTGTTGGGAATTCGGTTGCTCAAGGTCTTTGGTTACATGAATGTGTTTTTAACCTTGAGGAGAGGAAATAGCCATGGAGGAGCTGAGGGCTGGGGAAGGAGGTTTGGGTGTGCAGTGTTGCTTTGCTCATCCTAGGCCCTGCAGCTTTCTGAGGCCTTGAAATGGAGGCCAAGAGCGATAGAGATGGGAGGCAGCGCAGAGCCTGGAATGAAGGCTGTAACAGGGCTGCCTCCCGGTACTGCATTTGGGTGGCAGCTGTCACTCTTCTTCCCTGAGTAAAGTCTGAGGTTTTATATTGGCTTAAGATGGTTTTAGAAATTAGCACTTCCTTCTGACAACGTAGTTTCCTTTTGATTTGACTAATTCCCTGCTGTTTCCACCCTTTTTTCCCCTTCCCAGTTTTCCAGGCTGAGGAACAAGTTTAAGGGGCTATTCCAAAGCAACATTGCCATCTAGCGAGTGCCGGGCGACATTGCAGGTGTGGCTGGTGTGTCCCAGAGATCCACCGGGAAACCCGGATCCTGGAGAATCTGTGCTTTTTGTCCTAAATTTACAGTGCCCCATAATGATGCCGAAAAATTGAAGAGGCTGCCCATTCTCTTAATATGAATTTTAACTTACTACCCAAAATGCAGAGGTGCTCTTGGGATCTCTTCAGGCAATGCCACTCGACAGCAGTTGCAGGCTGAGACTGAAACAGAATTTATCAATTAAAAGGATTAAGTTGCTGAGGTACCTCTGCATACTACAAAGCCTGTGCAGAGATTACCCAGATCAGGTTGGGCCCGACAGCTGCTGATCACCTAGTGGATTAACCTTCTTGGAGCTCTTGGCTTTCCTGACCCAATGACTGAGATTCCCAAGCGCTCTCTGAAGCCTGGTAGTAAATCTGCACTAAGCAGATGAACTCTCCTGGTGGCACGGGCCTCAAGCAGGTTCAGCTCCCTTCAGGCTGGTTTCTGTGAGGGAGCCACCCACTGATGCTGCTGGTTAAAACACAGACCCCTTGTTGGCCAGGGGTGGCTTCACTAGGTCATTTGATTGTCCTCCTGGATCACCGTGATAGAGGATCCTCTCTTCCCTGAGCCAGGTGTTGAAGGTAAAGGTTGGGTTGCTGATGGTTGCTCTTCCTGTGGGAGAGCAGTAGCTCTGATCCTTTGCCAGGGCTGGTTGTGGTCACTCTGTTGGCCCCAGTTCTGCATCAGCCTGTGTGCACTGTGTATTTTTCATGCCTGCTTCTCCCCAGGCAGTAAACTGAAGATACGACCAGTTTGGGCAGTGTTAATACACTGGAGCAGAAGGTCCCTAAATCCACACCACCTGCTTTGTGGGTATCAGGTACCAGAAGCCAGGCTGTGCTTTTAAGACCAGAATGGATCTGCTGCTCCGATCCAAGGCTTGTCTCACCCGCCGCATTTTGTCGGAAACTTGCAAAACCAGGGTTACTCCCTGTGGGCGCCGGAATTCTGCAGTTTAGGGCATTTCTGCCTATTTGTGCCCTTGTCCTTCAGGGTCAGAGGCGCTGCTTGATCCATTTACCAGCCCCCCTCCATGAATGTGCTGTGTCTTTCCCTCTTGTCTGAGGGCCCCCCAGGCATGAATTGCCCATTGAGTTGTTTTTGTTTATTCCTGCAGGCTGGAACAGCCGTACTTCTGTGCGGGCGCCCAGTTCTTCCAGGCACTGAGTCACTGCTCCTCTCTCCAGCGGCTTTGCATCGTCTCCCGGAGCGGGACTCTGCAGTCTGACGCAGTGATGTCATTCATGGCCAGCTGCCTTGAGGTCATCATGTGCCACATGTTCATGGGAGAATCTCTTACCGTTTGCAAAAATCTCCAGCAGTCCATTGTCCGGAGGTGAGTGCGGAAAGGGGTGGATGTGGGATTTTTGGAGCTGCTGGAGATTTATCTCCGTTCCCTGGCTTGCCGAGGGTTATATGGCTTGGAGCTCTTGTTCCAAGGAGCTAATGGGTAATGTGTAACTGTTTGGCACGTAAGCCAGCCTTTTACTTTAATAAGAGTGAGTCAATGAAGTATTTGAAGGTATGATATGAATTTTTGATTCCAATCCCACCCATGTTCTCTGCAGTTCCGCTGGCTGGCCGAGTTGAAGTTCTGGATGCAAAGCTCCATCATAAATCAAATGACACTTTTTGTGTAAACAAAACATCTGCCGACATTTTAAGTACTGAGAGATTTGACCTTGAGGCTTTCCTCCTTTCCCACAAGTGACTAAGATAATTCTCTGTCCTCTAATCACTTGTAAATGTCATTTACTGATAATCCCCTGGCAGCGCAATTCAAAGCCTTTAAAGGGTTGTTGTGAAGGGTTTTTTCTTCGGAGGGGTGCGTGAGGGGGGAGAATTGGTACAAACTGCCTTTGCACGTTTGGCAGTTCTTAAATGCATTTTGCTTGGCCCCTTGCAGTGTTCTGAGGCTCACGTGGTGGGGAACGTTTGTGTGTGAGCTGTGAACTGCATTTGAAAAGAGAGCTTTTAATTACGCTTGGCATTTGGAAATCTTCTAATAATGGCAGTCATCTTACAAAATATTTCCCATGCAGCAGACTTTCCATTATTATCTTCCTTTCTATGAGGCTATTTCCCCGCCCTTGGTCTGTTTTCTTTGTCACCTACTGTTGCTGTGCCCTGTTAAGCTGTAATAAAAATTTCAAATCACACGGCGTTACTAGTGCATCCTAAAGGGTGCTCCTCCCCCCAAGCCTTCCTCCAGCTTCAAACTAACTTATTACACTTGGCTTGTTTCCGTGGATCAAATCCAGAGAAGGCTGTGACTATATTAGCTCCTACCAAACTGCTCCTGAGATTGTTGCTGCCTCTGAAAGCCTCTGTGTCCTTCTGGGATAGGGGTTGTTGGAAACCTCTCAGTAAATTCCTTGTGATGCGACAAGGATTCTTTGAGTTTGTTTCACACGGGGCTTCATATCTGTAAAAACGTTACTGGGTTGGTTTCAGTTGTGCTTTGGGGATCCTTAGAAAGAACCAGAAATCCGCAGTTCCCGTTTTTTATTTTCTCTCCCTTCTGAGGTGCCGTTGCAACACTGCCCACAATTTTAATGTCCACTTACTGAGCAGAAATACACCATTCTGCAGTCTTTTCTCCCTCTTTTTCTCTGTCGTGGTCTGATTCTCACTACATTCTCTACCTCTTTATAATCTAAACCCTGGGAACTTTCCAAAGAGCAGCTGATGCCTTGTGGAAATGTTAAAAACTATTTTTATATTTAGCTACAGTTCTGGCTGTCAAACTTATTTTCTTCTTTTGTATTTTATTAATAGAGACACTTGTATGAAAACAAGGTTTTTTGAAGGTTGGGTTTTGGGGTTTTTTTTTGCTGAAGAGAGCATCTGCAAATTCTACACCTGAAGTCATAATCCTCTGTGACACTGTAATTGGTGGCTCTGGAAACGATTTTGATGTCACATAAGATTATGACTACAGGAGGAGGATAAGCAGTGGGAGCAGATGCTCTCCTAAGCAACAAAGATCCTGTTCTCATGCAACTGTCTCTAGTAATAAAATGGAAGAAACAAAACACAGAAAATGATGTGTAAGCAAAGCCTGGAGTCTTCCACGAGCCATCAGTGAGTCTTTAACCACGTGACTTCTCCAGTGATTCCATTCTCATCCTTGCACAATTGTGCCTTGGGACGGGGTCAGGAATTGACTTGCTTTTGACTGCATTTTATCTGCTACTCCAAGGCAGAGAGATGTGCAGTAAAATCTGTGTGCGAGCTTAAACCTGTGGGTAAGGCTCCAATTCACACAGCATGGCGTCCTCTAAGAGTGTGCAGCTGGTGTCTCTTTAATCCAAGTTTTACACCAGGCAGCAAGTTGGAAGTTATCTATCCTTGTGCCAGAATGAAATGACGTGATTTATGCTTATTTTCTTCCAGTTGTTTGGAATGTGTGGATGCTGTGTGGGAAACATGGGGTGTGGGTGGGAAGGAGGAGGTGAGAGGAGGGACCTTGAGGTTTTGTTTGCTCCCTTTCTTGATCTGAGGCAATTGATCCATATTCCTCTGATCCCACTGAGGGTCAGAGTTCCTGTTTTAGGGCTGTGGTGATGGTGTTGTTTAGGTTGAGAGATAGTTTTGAACAGCAAGATGGGGCTAAAGCGATTCACATTCTCCCAATGCCTCTTAAAAAGAGAAGAAATGTGAGTGAGAGTGGGAAAGACCCAGGGCTGGGCATGTATCAGGAGGCAGAGCTGAGAGGCCTTGAAAATGCCATATAGGGCAGGGCAGTCTTTTTTCAAGTATGGGTGCACAGGAGGGTTTGGGTAACAGAAGAGGCCAGAACCTATTTGGGGAGAACAGACTGGTTTCAGCTGTGGAAATGTACTGGAAGATGGTGAGTATACAGGGTGTGGTAGTGGGAGCTTGGGAATTAAAACTGCTGCAGCACAGCAATGGCTTCAAGCCTGAACTGCTTCTCAAACCCTGCCTTTTTACTGTAAAAGGAGGTTAGTGTTACGTATTTCTGTTCCACTGGCCTGAAAAGAGAGGTTGTTCTCATGTCTCTTAGTCTTGTGACAGCTTTGAACCAGACCCTGTGGTGTCCAGCTTTCTGGTGAGCAGTTTCTGGTTGAAGTTTGCTGCTATTTGGGACAAACTAATTCGTGCATTTGAGTCATTAAAAGCCTCTGATTCAGTTCTGGCTCTTTTGCAATGAAACACAATAAGCAGAGCAGGGCTCATCTGGAGCCTCATCAGCAAACAGGAGGCTTGCAAGGGCAAGGTCTCCTCTGAGCTGTAGAGAAGACTGTAAAGATTGTTTCCCTCTGGGCAGATAAATCATTGCAGTGTTTTTCTTTATTCTTATTCCTTCAGTGTGAATGGGAGCGGGGAGCTCCTTTATGGTTCAGGGAGGTACTCTGCACATAAGAAGGGCGTAGTGGTTAGAGTGGGAGATGTGGCTTGAGTGATCCATATCCACTTCCCTGATCTTCCTCAGGTTTCACATGTGACGTTGGTCTAGTCTCAGTTTCTGTGTAAATTGACTTTTTTTTCCCCATCACATGGTGCTCAGCTGCTGCCACATTTCATCTAGCAGCGGATCCAACGAACACAACGTTTTCCATTTTATGCTTGGACCCAAACTTTGCTGGAGTGCTCAGCTCCAAGCACGTTTTGTCCCTGTTTAAATAATTCTGCTGCTCAAACCACTGCAGCATTAATTCCACAAACACTAAAATACCACAATTTGAGGCCCTGTGGTTGGAAGTTCAGGCGTGACCCCCAGACCTGCTGCTGTGCCAAGATGCTTCTTTGCAGAAAAGGTAAATTCGCTTCGCCATTTTGGGCTGAGCTGCTGTGCTGGGATTGTTTCTAAATTCTTGCACAGACCCGTGTGTCCAGAGGCAGGTCCAAGGGGATGAGCGTTCCGGGAGCTTTCCCAATCTTTTCCACAGTGTTGTTTTGTGGAAGAGTCAGTAGATGGAGCTGTGACCCACGGAAGGTGCCACCATTTACCAACGGGCTGCATGCTAAATAATCCTATTTATATGCCAGTGTGCCTCTGCCCCAAAAATCCTGCGGGCAAGGAATTTGGATGACTTCAGGCTTGCACAGCTACATGGTGTGGTTAGCGGGCACTTCATAAATGAGCAGGAGAAGTTGCTTTCCTGGTGCTTTCCTTGCCATCAGAAAACAGGCTGGAAGAGGGGATGGGAAATGCTTCGGCAAATATCCCCTTGGCTTCAAGGACAGATTTTTATTTTCCACTGTGTGCCTTTAGAATTTTGTCGGTTTTAGCTGAAGTGTTTAGATAGCTCCTATCATTGTAGTGATTTCAAGGACTCTACAACACCAGACAATACAAGCCAGTGAAAAGTCCTTGGAAAAACACCTTGGAAAAAGATCAAGAAAGCTACAATAAAATAAAAACAAACAAACAAATAAAAAAAGACCAAAGCAAACCAAAAAACCTCTGAGAACATGGCATCATTAGGGATTCTTCATAAAGAAGGGGGGAAGTGTCAAGGTGTAGAGGTGAGCTGGGATTTATAGAAATGAAATCCAAGGGAAAAACCGTGGTGCAGCTGGAGTGTGTTTTGGGGTGCTGGGTGGGCAGCTGGGCTCAGCTGTTCACATCTCCCAAAGTGCTGTTGTAAATTCCTGGAGTCTGAGAGCTGTTGGGAGAGGGTGCAGAGGGCTGGGGCTGTGTGGGGCTGTGGAGCAGCATCCCCCCAGAGCTGGGGGGTCGGCGTGGGGACGTGGCAGTTCTCTCCTAAGCTCTCTGCTCCTGTTCCCCAGCACTGGTACCTCTCTCCATCAAATGGCTTTGCTAAGCACCTGAGCAACTCAGCACTGGTGAGGCTACACCTTGAATCCTGGGTTCAGTTCTGGGCCCACCACTTCAGGAAGGACATTGAGGGTTGGAGTGTGTCCAGAGAAGGGAATGGAGCTGGAGAAGGGTCTAGAGCACAAGTCCATGGGGAGAAGCTGAGGGAGATGAAGATGTTTAGCTTGGAGAAAAGGAGGCTCAAGAGGATCCTTCTGTCTTTCCGTAACTCCCTGACAGGAGGGTGCAACCAGGAAACAAGGGACAAGACAAGAGAAAATGGCCTCAAGGTGTGCCAGAGAAGTTTTAGGTTGGAAATTAGGAAGAATTTCTTCACCGAAAGGGTTCTCAAGCACTGGCAAAAGCTGCCCAGAGCAATGATGGAGTCTCCATCCCTGGAGGGATTTAAAAGTCATGAGGATGTGGCACCTGGGGACGTGGTTCAGTGGTGACCAGGGTGGTGCTGGGGGAATGGTTGGGCTTGGTCTCAGGGGGCTTTTCCACCCTAAACAATTCTGTGATTCTGTGACTCAGGTCACTCTTGGGTTAACCAGTGCTGGAAAGTGCGGAGAATTTTTCTCATTTAACACAATCTCACTGTTCTGGGGATCCAAACCGTGTGACACAGGATACCTGCCTGTGTCAGGTATGAGCACTGCTTGGTTTGAAGTGACTTTCATGAAAAGATTCCTGCCACTTTCTAGGAAGAACTTTCAGCCTAAATTAGATTTTCCTGTTCAGTCTTCTGTAGCATTACCTAAATATCCCCGTGCTTTTTATTGTCCTTTTTTAACGTGAAACTCTTGGCTGGATCTTCTCTTTTTCTTAACCTGCTGATTGCAGTGGCCCTGTGTGGCTGTGAGAGCTGTGAGCTTGCTGAAGGGATGAAGCAGCCTCCTGCCATTCAGTTGCAGAAACAGGGCTTTCAGGTGGGAGCCCAGGGCTGAAATTGAGTATTGGAAAGTGCTGAGCGAGCCAGTCCCTCTCCTGGCATTTAGCACTGCACTGAGTTATCACAGATGAATTTTTGCTCACCTCAGGGCTAAGTATTCCCCCTTGCCCTGGATATCCCTGCATTCCACTTGCCTGGATTCTCATTGTGGTCTCAACCTCATAAAAATCCCTTTTGGGGATCCCTTTTACTCTTGGAGGGGTTGGAGGGGGCTCTAGGGGCAATAGGTGATTGCAAGATCATCTTTGAATTCAGCCGAGTCCCGCAGCGTCGCTCCCGCGCTGCCCACCCCACTGCTGCAGTCCTACTGACACTGTAAAAAGCTGCTGTGAGCACCTAGGGCTTATTCAAGATTTTCAAGCTGGTTTTGCATCCCTTCAGCACCTTCTCTTCCTGCTGACCTTGAAGAAGTCCCTGTCTGTACACTGCTGGCTTTGCTGGTCCCAGGGCTGCCAGCAGTGGCTGCTGATCCCACCCCGCCAGCCCCAGCGTGCTGAGGGCTCCAGCCCCACACAAGTGGGATTGCAGAGGACTTAATGTATCACCAGGCTGGTGTAGTGAATCATTAGCATCCTGCTCAAGCTTTCATTGTCTGTTTCATTTCCTGCTCATGGAAACCCCTGAATCATTCTGTCACACACTGAATAACAAACTGCATCCTTGTCGGCTTGCATTGCCCAAGGATTCCTTGGCGGGCTTGGCAAAGGTTGAATGCATGAGGTGTGGCCCAGACACCTTTGCTTCTACCAGGGGTGTTGTTTATGGGTGGGTTTAAATACTTTACAAGCCAGCAGGGCTTGTGGGACCATCCTCAGTTTGCCATATTAATTTATCTTCTTTTGGGGGTACTCACAAACCCCCTTCTTTAAATGCATTCCTGTGGCTGACCCAAATGTCTCGTTCTAACTGCCAGCTCATGTGTTTGGAAAGGAATTCAGTTCTGAAACCTTTCTCAGCGGGGAGATTGGTTTGTGCATGAAATAACTTTCAAGGATTGTCCTCTCTCTCTTGGCTGAGAAATAATATTGGAATAGCACTGTCGTGCTTTCTCTTCATGAGGGTGTAAAAGGCTGAACGGAAGCATTAACTGCAGCTTTAAAGCATTTCCATAGTAAAATAAATCTAATTGAGCAGTTATTGCAGTAGCTTTTTAATTTGTGGAAGAGATTAGGAAATAACTTTCAGCTTGCTCTGGCAGAGCACTCCCCTAGGACGTGTCCTGGGCGCTCTGGCATCGCTCTTTGGGTTCTTATTCCCTCCCTCTCTAATTGTCCGGTCACATTTGAGTGATGCAGAGTTCAGCTGGCAAAATAACGTAGGAACTTCAGTCTGCAGGCATGTTTGATACAAACCTCAGTTCGCAGGAGAAGTAGCAGAGTGCCATTCATGCCTTACAGGGAAACCACAGCACAGAGATGTAATTTGCCTCGGCTCGGGATGAGTCTGATGTGTTATTGCTCCTTCCCTGTGGCTCAACGCAGTGGCAAATGAAGAAGCTGCGTTGAGGATAATGGGAGAGTTGGCAGTGATGTGTGAGAGTGATTTCCAGAGTCCCATCTACACCCCTTGGTCTCAGGTCGGAGACTGCAGTGATGGGACTTAGCGTGGAAAAATCATCAGCTTTGGGAAAATGTTGGTTTATCTACACAGACATGAAGGGATGGAAGATACCCCTAAAGGAAAACACTTTACAGCAAAAATATCTCATTGTGTGGAATTAAGAGCAACCAGAGGAATCTGAACATCTTTCCTTGGGAACTTTTCAAGTCCATTTCTGAGGTTTGGAAATAAAGTCTGCTTAGCACTGGCGCTCTGGCAGGGCTGGAAGGGAGAATGGCACTACAGAATGGATCTGCTTTAGAGTCAGTGTGGGGAGGGTGTGGACCCCCCTGAGAGGCTTCTGGGGGAGTGAGTGGGAGGCAAAGGTTCTCCCTGCTCCCAAGGGAAGGGGCCTGGGAGAATCCCACCTACAGTTTCTTTGGCGAGGCCAATTCTTCCTTGGAAGATGCTCTGTAGAAGCTGCTTTGGCAGTCAGTGTAAGCAAGGAGGGATTTGCAGCTCCCTGGTACTGAGGTCAGGGCACGGCCAGTGGAACAAATCTTGAGTGTCTGCCGGGCCTTCCCTGAGAAGATGAGAAAAGTGTGTGTGTGTGTCTGTTGTGGGTCATGCTGCTGCCAGCTGCTCCAGCTTGTCCTGGCACTTCCTCCATTCCACCGTGCCATGCTTCAGGAAGGGAGTTTCCAGGCTGGCTCAGGTCTGCTGGCTGAAGCTTTCAAGACAGATGCCCCACTTGAAGTTCGAGGTGTGAGCAAGTCTTCCAGTGAAAACAGGCTGTGTCTGGCAGAGGATTAACAGGGGTTTGTGCATGCAGGTGAGAGAGCTGCACACAGGGCAAAAAGTGAGTTGGTCTGAAACCTCTGCCCTTTAGAAACTTGTGCCTCTCCAGAAACAGCTCATCAGCCTGTGGGGAAGGTGTGTGACTGCAGCAGAGACTGGTTTGCATTTGTGAGAGTTGTGCCAACCAGAGTCAGCATCTGCTCTGTCCCCATTGTGCTGTGTTCCCCCAAATCAAACTTCTCCTCATTTCCTTTCTTCCTCTCCTTCTCTAGAGCTTCTTTTTCCAAAAGCTCAGCTTGGTTTGTGGAGGTCAGAGATCTGCCCTTGATCCATTCCTGATACCCTGTATTTCCTCACTTCATCTGCTGTGTGCTGCTTTTGTTGGCAGTGTTTAATTATCCTGCATTGCGTGCCCTCGGTCCTGCTTGCCAGCCTCTGTGAAGTGGGATGTGCTGAAATGTCTGATTTGGCTTAGGACTTTCCTTGGGTTTCTGTGGAAATCTCAAGGGGAAGAACATTCTTCAGCCCCAAATACTGCTTTATCCTGTCCTTACAAGTAAAGAAGGTTTGAGCAGCACCTGATGCAGAGAGCTGTCACCTTCCAGTGTCTGTGGTGCAGAGAGATGCAGGGGGGCTATAATCCATCTTTCCAGCCTGGCTGGTGGGATTCCCCATGGCTTTGGGCTACCCTTTGGATCTTTCAGCAGGTGGAATCTCCTGGGGACTCACTGTCCTCGCTGGAGAGGCATGTCAATGTTTGCCTAGAGATAACTGCATTCCAGGGAGGGAATCTTTTGTCTTGCTAAAATCGAGGAAATCTGATCAAAGTGCAGCCTTGCTTTAGACTTTTTCTCTTTCTTTTTGACTTTGTCCCTGACCTACATATTGGATCCTGCCACAGTGGTTGGAAGTAATTGAGAGCGTAGTGTTAGGCTATTTACCAAGCTGTTCACTTGAAAATAACCTTACTGAGTCCAGTCCACACCTGCTCTGGGAGAATTCTGGAGACAAATAGCAAAGCATCATTAACCCTTTCATGCACATACAACCAGTTCAAGATCTAAGTGCAGAGAGATGCTGTACCTCCGCTGATGCCAGGAGGAATTTGTGACACAGGGTGTGCTTCATCATTTGTTTCCCAGCTCCGTGGATGATTCCAGCCAGCTGCTGAGGCCAAGTCTGCTCTGTGTCCACATCCTCATGAGGACACTTCAGCAACCTCCTTGTGGAAATTCCTGCTGGGTGGTTGTTGATCTGGTGTTGATTCTGCTGGACCAGAGGTTATGCTGGAAAATATACGGGGTGGGGGGGAGGTGTTTTCTTTGTTATCCCAGTGGTTGTTTCTGATTAAAGGATCTGTTTTGAAGGGGCTGCTAGTCAGTTGCCTAGAAAACTTGCTTTCATTTAATTAATCATGATGAGTTTAGTCTGGAGGTTTTGTAGGAGAGAGCAGGCAAGCATATCCTTGGCTTTTTTTCCCTTGAAAAAAAAAACAAACCAAAAAAGCAGGGCTTCATGTCTGAAACTGCAGCTCTTTTGTTTCCCCAGGTCAACATCCTTCTCTGTCCTTCGGGTTTTAATTTTACAAGCCATGCGTTTGCAGAGGTGGATGGAGTTTGAAGTCCATCCAGGTGTGGAATGAGGAAAGAACCCTCAAGAAGATTACAGGAGCTGTTCTGCAACTCATTAACTCACTCTCTTCCCCTTCTTGTTATCTCCTCCCCATGCCTGGGGCCTTTCAAAGTAGTGCTCTAAGTGCCTCTCAGTTAATCTAGCCCACCTGGACAGGTGTATGAAGAAAGGAATTGCCTTCCGGGGAAGGACTAAAGGAGCATAGATTGCAGAGGGAGGCTGCTTTTGGGAACTGCTAATCCCAGTTTAACATTATGACAGCTGCTCGTTAAAATCAGGGTGTTTTTTAACAGGCAGTTAAAGGAGAGGCTTTGCACGCACATTTAACTGAGAATAATAGTGAACCATGTGCATTTGATTTTTTTTTTCCTTAAATCACGCAAATTGTACATGGAAAGAATTCTCCGGCGTCAACTTGCTGGGGTATGGAATTTACAAGGTTTGCAGTAACATACAGTTTCCTGTTGAGGGGGGGGAGAAAATCACAAAGCTTTCTTTTTTTTCTCTTCTTTTAAGACCAAGTTCAAACCCTTAGTATGAACCCAGCCTCTTTAGGAGGGACACTTACTGCGTTGGGGTTTTGCACTTGTCTCGGTAGCAGTTCATCATGTAAACTTGTCTGGGTTCTTGTTTTTATAGCTACACGTAAAGGCTGCTTATAAACTACAGTTTTGTACACGGTGAGAAGGCAGCACTCAGGACCAATTTGGGAAAGTCTATATACAAAGAAGGAAGCAGTTTCTTTCCCTTGGGGAGATGGCAGTTTCTTCCTTTGCTGAACTTCAGTAAACTTGGTCTATTAACATGATTTTCTCTGCAGGACTGTGGTGTTGGATAAGAAACATGAAGAGCTGAGGCAGAGCAGGGACTATCAAAGGGACATTTGGCTGTATTTTATGTGATTTCACTGCAGACTTTACCAGCTGCCTCCCAGATCAGCAGTTATTTGCTGGTTGATTTCTTGAGGGCAGTACTGTGGAAGTAAGAAGCTGCACAGCTCTGACACAAGTCCCCAGATCTACTCAGGGAGCTGTGTCCTTTTCTGCCAGCCCTTAGGCATGAGGCATGAAGGGCGGGTCTGTGATGCAGAGAGAGATAAAATTGCCCCAGGTCGTTCTGTTGCTGGAAATTCTTATTCCTGCAGCTACTTAGGCTCAGGCAAATTAATTCAGCCTACCAAGGCTGATCAGCTAGCCTGGGAATGGAAGTTTCTCTGTTATGTTTTTGGCAGCTCTACTCCAAATCGTTTGTGGATGGGAATGTCCTTTTTGTCTCCCAGGAAATGCCAGGCTCTCGTGTTGCTTTCTCCAGTTGGCTGTATTGCTACCTGGGAGTCTCGTGTCTGTTTCCAGCAGCTGGATCTCCAGCATTTCCTCGCTGTTTGACAGAAATCTGGCCGTTTCAGAGCTGGAGATGAGCTGGGAATCTTCCAGGCACACACCTGTCTAAGTTTGTCGAGGAGAGAGCTCCTCTTTGGACCCAACACAGCTTGGTTCATCCTCCAGGGACTGGTGCTGCCAGTGTGACTCTGCCTCCTTGTGACTGATAATGAATTGATCCTTGTCACACCCTTCAAAGGAAACATCTTGGTGGCACAGGACTAAGAGTCACAAATCTTTTTCATCTTAAGGTGTAACTCTTAAGGGTAATTATGCTACGGTTTTTCCCCCTCAGCTTTAAAAGACTGAACTCTTGTTACACTGCACTGAGTAACACCATTTCTCTTCCTCGCAGGTTGCTGTCAAGTAAAGAACTTGCTGGTGGGCACTTGGGCTTTTTCTGTACGGTTCTTTCCACGTTGTTTAATGGTCTTAACTTTTGCAAATCTCCTCCTTTGCTCTGCAGCCTGGGTTAAAAAGAAGGCTGCAGTGTGTGTGTGTGTGTGTGTGAGCACACTTAAATGCTTATCCGCACATCTGAGCTTTCTAAACTTGCCTATGCTCTAATTGCAGAGCGTAGACTCTGCATGCAGAACAACCCAGCCTGAAGTGATAATCCCGGGCTCAGCCCTGAGGGAATGCCTGACATTGCTCTGGCCTGATTTTCCTAATGGCTCTGCAACTTGCCTCTGGTTTGCAGGTGGTTTAAATTGTTATCGCTGAGCACCTTGCCCAGCTTGGGCAGAGCTCTTGGGATCTCTGATCCTCTAAGAATACCTACGTGTCTTGATTTATTTTTTATTAATTTTTTAAAACTTTTTCCCAATTTTAGGGGCAATTTGGGCTTGTGCCAGCTTAGCAGACTCACTGCAAAGGGGTGCAAACCCAGCCTGAACTCCCAGCTGACAAAGAGAGGGAAGAGTGGGAGACCTGGAATTCCGGCTGCCCCCCCTGCCTCCTCTGAACAACCCTTCCTTGCCCCCATCGTGCATGATCGATACCCAGGCCATCCCCTTCCCTTGCTCTGCAGAATTGGTATTTTTCCTTGGCTAATAACCTGTGTCTGATTTAGTTTCCAGGCAGAACGCCCCGCATTAAACGTCGTCATTTTCCCTCTGCTTCACGAGGACTTGACAGAGGTCATCAGAGATGTCCCCATGCGGCACTTGGATGAAATTACCTTGTTTAAAAGCAGAGTGGCTGAGGAACCTCCCAATTTGTGGTGGTGACTGTCACAGCATGGAAAGGACAAGTCAGCGTGAACCCGTGGAGCAGCTTCTTGTTGGCCTGGATTTCCCACCCTCTGCTCCTGGCCACCTCACTGGATGCTGTACAATCACTTCAACCAGGTGCAATTTGCAAAATAAAAAAAAAAGCTGGTTCTTTGCACTGGGGAAACATCTGTTGGATATTGCTTGCATCTGAAAATCCTGTCTCAAAGGCTTGTGGAATCTGATGAGTATTTCCTTGCGGTTAATATGAATCGTTTTTGTTATTTTACTGAAGTTAAAGGTAAGAGAAACTGACTTAACAATGCTCTTCCCCCTGTGTCCCCTGGTGTCTGTCCCAAGGGCCCCTGTGTACATTGGCAGTGTGCTTTGTGGTTTTGGTGGATATCATTCTTTGCTTCAGTCTGTTTTTGGCAAAGTAGAAAGCCTAGGCCAGCTCAGAGGCACAAAAATGTGTTGCTCAACTGAAGTGCATCACATCTTTAATATGTTACAAGTAGGCATTTGTAGTCACACACGTGCAGTCACAGATATTTAAAGGGGTTCCTTTTGATTGAGAAATACCACAAGGACTCTTTATTTTTTATTTTTTAGTAACACATTAAGGTCATTAACACCTTGACCATGGTATGTTCCTGCTGATGCTGTTTCCATTGGTCTGGTGGAAGAAGTTCTCATCTCTTCTGGAAATCCTTGTCCTAGGGTAGATGGTGCCTACAGTGAATAAGTTGAGGCTCAGATCTGATTTATATGCAGTCTGTCTTGCGGTGTAGATGGGAATGTAGTGTTCCAGTTCTGTCCTTATATCCCTTGCCTTGAGCTCATGCTAATTTTAGTGATGTTATGGAGTATTTTCACAGTGTGATTTCAGTCAGCTTCTCTGCTCCACAGAACTTCCTCAGGCATCAGTAGTGGTCTGGATCACTTTCATATTGCCTTATTTACTGAGCACTTTTAAAAGCATCAGACAGCTGTACCAAAAGCCAAGTTACAAATTCCTGGAGCTACACGTCTGGGTGGCAGAATTTTCCTTGGTAGCATACCAGGTCTGACTTCTGCAAAGCAGCTGCTGACCAGAGCTGTCTGACTTCACCCAAATCCCGAATGTGTTGAGCTCTGCATTTCTGGGGAAGCTTAGAGTCACCCAAAGATGATGTGCCCATCTCCTTGTCAGCATTTTCTACTCAAGATTCCCCCTCCCAAACGCTTTTCTGCCCTCAGTGTTTGTAGGAAGCCTGGTCTGATGAGGTGGATTTGAGAACAAAATGCTTCTCCCAGCCTTGGAGGACTTTCTGTCTTTACTTTCCAATCAGCCACGTGTGAGCCTGCCTGGAATTCTGTCCCACAGGTGTAAATCCTGAGCCGGGCTGTGATAACCCTTGTGCTCAGAGAGATTACAGTATAGAGCAAGTGTGTGTCAGGCTCTGCTGGCACAGCTCTGTGCCTTGCTGAGACCCAACCCCTGGTGGTTTGCTGCTTTCCCAAGGCTCTGTCCTGTCCCCTCTCAGGACAGGGAGCCAGCACAGCCTCAGGAGTGCTGGCAGCAGGATGGGGAGGCCAGCTCCTGCTCCCCTGGAATGCTGCAGCTGAGCTGTGAGCGCTCCCCGAGTGTTTGAGGCTCTGCCTCAGCTTCAGCTCCGTGCAGCTGAGCGTGAGGAGCTGCTGCCCTGCTCCTGCCACTGTTTCCCCCCCACTCTCCCTGATGGGGTTGTTCTTTCTGCCTCTTGTCGTATCACTCACCTGTTTGAATCCCCTTCTCCCTCTCTTCTCTCCCTCTCCCTCGCTTCAGCACATCAGATGTGCTTTTTGGCAGGAACACGAGCTGCTGCTCTGTCCAGTTCAGGCCACTTCAGCTCTGCCTGGTTTTTGTCTGTGTTTTTTTCCTAGGATAACTAGCGAGGACTGGGCAGAGGGTGTTTGCAAAGCTGCTTTCTGCTCCTTGTTTGGAGCACTGACAAAGTTGCTTTGTCCTGTTTGTGCCGCTGGCCTCAGGGCAGAGGAAGGCGGAGGGTGTGGAGGCAGCTCTCTGGTGCCTTCGGGGACCTGTTCAGTCCTGTGAAGGAATCCTGATGTTTGGTTCCAGTGAGGCCATTCGCACCCTCAGCGGGGATTTCTCCTGCATGAACACACTGTGGCATCAGCAAGAGCTTGGCAGTGCTGCCAACTCACCTCTTCCTGTTCCGCTGGAAAAGCTGGACCGGGGGACAGTGCTCTGCAGAAACCAGCTGTTGCTTGATTCTGGTGTTAAACCTTTGCTCTTGGGCTTGCAGTCACCTGATGGAACATGCTGTACACTTGGCTTGGCACATCCATATCCACCTGCCTCGTGTCCTGCTGCATGGGAGCAGCAGCCAGGGATGTTTTATAGCTCTGCTATTCCATTGCCAGGGGTATGATGTTTGGGCATCTGTAATCATGCAAGTGGGTCACAAGTCCTGGTGATGCTACCAGTTATAACCAGGGCTAGGAAAGGTCACCCACAGGTGATAAAGGTAGCATCCCAAATAGTAATAATGAGCTAAAATCTCCTTCCACCCCCAGCTCCCCAACTCCGGGGCCAGTGCTTGATATCTCTACTACAAATCCTCTTATCGTGAGGGAGAATTTCCGCTGCTTTTGCACTCCAGGCAGGATTCACCAGATGTTAATAATGTGCTTATTTTCTCTAAGTGCTATTTTGGCATCGGTGTTAATTACAATTTATATTCTGCAACATTTACACTGGGAAAAGAACCCACCCTAATAGTACCCAATTGGCAGAGCTGGGCTATTAAACACAGCTCCATATGTTCTGAGCAGAGCGGTGCATGGGACTCGGAGCCCACTCAGCGCTCAGGCTCCGGCAGGCAGCTGTGGAGGAAGAGAGGGGAGCAGAGAGAGGGGTGTTCTCCTCCTGCAGTTTATTTAATATGAAATCCCCCCTCCTCTTCTCTGTCCCCATCTCTCCAGAAATCTCCCTCCTGCTATCTGTGAGCATTTAAGGAGGTGATCTCTGAGCTGCTGATGCTGCTGTCCGTAGTCTAAAACAAATGAATTCAATTCCAGAAGGTGCCCTTCTGGCAGGGAGTGCCTCTGCAGGATCCCAGTCCCTGCTGGCCTGTTCCTTGCTGCCTTCCAAAGCAGACCTCCAGTCTTTGGGAACTGCAGCAGAAATCTTTGCTTTGACCAGCACCAAGGTGTCTGTGGTTCTGTGGGAGAAGGATATTCTGGGACAGGTACTGTCCTTGTGTAAAACTCGATGTAGTTTGCTGCTCTGCTCACGTCCAAAGTCTTGTTTGGCAAAGTGGCATTTGGTTCCTGCAGGCTGGGAGGGTCTGGAGTGACACTGGTGTGGGGAATTCGGAGGGGCTAAGTCATCTGTGTTCCCATGGGTTTCTCAGGAGTGTCGGTTAAAGAATTGCTTCCTCAGCTGTTTGCAAAGCTGATTTCATGGTCTCTAGGAAATGGCAGTGTATCCACTGCTCTCTTTGGAGAAGGGGCTGTGTGGTGCCAGTCAGGAGAGCTCTGACTGTGGTCACTTCTCTGTCATGGGAGAAGGAGAAGATGGGAATGAGAGGAGGGAGGCAGGATGGAGTCATGGGTCTCATTCTGGAAGCCAGACACCCATCGTGAGGCTTGGCCTCTTTCCTCGCTTGTGGAAGGGGAGGAGGCTCCCCAGGAGCTGAGCCCTCCCCTCCAGGGAGGTGTTGCTCACTGGGGGGCAGAGGGCAGACCTGGGCTGGTGTGGACTGAGAGCAGCAGAGCCACAACCCCACTCGCTTTAATTCCCATCACTGCCTCCTCCTCTGCCGGCCTGTGGGATCCCAGGGAGCAGAGCAGGACCTCTCCCCTCATGCTGAGTTCAGAGCTTTGGCAGCTCTGGGGCAAGGGACTGGTGGGACCATCCATGGGAGGTGCTGGCTGCTTTCTTCCAGCAGTGCTTTTTTAGGATAGGGCCGTAGAAATTTGGGACTTTGCCACTGGTGGAGTGAGCCCGTACAGAAGGGTTGTTTCACCTAAGGGGGATGCAATTCCCTCTTGGCTGGTCCCAGCAGCGTGTGCAGCCAAAGCTGGGAGAGCAGTGCAGGAGCTGTGCCGGGTGTTGCAGAGCCCAGTCTCCTTCCACTGCAGCTCTGCTGCCTCTTTGAGATGCACAGGCAGCTGGGGCACTCCGACAGGAGAATCATTTCCATAGAAACCAATTGGGATGTTGTACAGGGAATAATGATTAATAGTGAAGGGATGTTGCCTCGGGCCCTTTTCATTTTTTAGGGGGCAGTGAGGGACAAACTAGGGCACAGGTAGGGGGACAGGGGGACTTGAAAACTAATGGAAACCATCTCTTCCATTAATTTCCAGGGCAGCTTCCCCTCTTCTCCTCCTACCCAGCCCCCCACTGCTGCTCCCAGATTTAGTCAAATTTTCAAAATGGCTAACCTGGTTAGAAATAATCATAATAATAAAAAAGGATGGATGAGGTCTGACTACTAACATTGTTGCTGTTAGCAGCAGGATTTCAGCCATAAAACATGAAGCAGGGGAGGCATTGACCTTTCCGCTGTTTGAAATGAATGGAGACATCAGTATCTATTGTTTTGTGGCATTGACCTCTGATGCTCTCGGTTCGCCCTCCCCTTTCTTTTTTTTTAATTTCCCCCTGACACTCGAGGAAAGGGGTCAGTCTGTACCATCTATTGATCCCGATCTTACTTGGTGATAGGGAAATAATTAGAATTTTAAAGATCTGCTGCACGCTGGTGAAATACATACAGAGGCACAGGCTAAGCCCCCTCTTGCCATGTTGTGTTCTCCCCCCTTCCTTGCAGAGATCCAAAGCTCTGAGATCTGAAGGAAGGCAGATCAATATAGGTTTAATCATGATGGGGGTTTCATTTCGGTTTTTTAAATGGTAAAGTGTAACGTTTTATGTTAATGTTGTCAGAACCTGAGTGCCTGGTGCCTTGTTTTATTTATTCTTTTAAGTAGCCCCTTCTTTTGTGAGCTTCATCTATGTACAGAGAATGTGAAATCAGGCATTGCTAATTAGCTGTATGACAATTAAGTAATGTAGCACAAAACCATTAGGACACTGGATTTGTTTTTGAAGTTTGTCCTTTGAAGTGGAAGCTGCAACTCCCTGCCCAAGGCTGCTGGGGAAAATGTTTTTCTATCAAAACTTTCTTTGAAAATAAAATGTCAGTGTAAGAGTCCCTATTTCTGTCGTCTCTCCCTCTAAGCAGTGCGTGGAAATTGTTTCTCCTTGTAAAAACTGCTGGCATTGATAGAAAGGGGAATTCAGGAAAGCATTAAATGGGCAGTTGGTCTCCAAACACCCTCAGTTCTGGTAGAGATGTTACCAAAAATGCTTGTTTATCTCGTTGAAAGGGAGCGGTGCCACGCTGGGAGGGAAGACCCAGCTCACGACTCTGGAGACGGCAAAGGGAGCTGGTCCTAAAACTGGGGGTTCATCTCTGACACCCCAAGTGCCATCAGGGTGACAGCCTGGTCACAAATCCCTGCAGGCTCCTGGGTTGGGCTCCTCTGTCCGTGCGCTCGTTTGACACTCGTGTTTGCATCTGGCCCTTTGTCCTCGTAGTGAGTCGAATTCTGAATGTGCAGCTTTCATGTACGCTGGTGGCATGTAAAACTTCAAATAAAGAGTGGAACATTTGGAACCGGCTCTGTCTCCTTGCCTCCTGCCTCCTATTTCCCTCTCAATGTGGAGCCCAAGGCCACCCTCTCACGGTGGCATTGCCAGGTAAGGTGTGTGTGGGCAGGGCTGTGCCTCGGTTCAGCCCAGGTCTGCACTGGGAGCTGTGGAATGTCCCTGGGAGTGCTGGGGTGAGCACTTGAGGGGTTACAGCCCTGTTCTCCTGGGTTTGGGGATGCTGTTCCGTGGTGTTTATGGCTGTGGGCTCAGCTAAAGAGGGAGCTGCTCTGTGTTTAGGAAATGCTTCTCCTCCTTGGATCTCTGCGCATCCGACTGCTGCGCTGCGCTGACGTGGGACAGAATATCAGTGCCAGGCTGGGTGGGGACTGGAGCAGCCTGGCCTAGTGGAAGGTTCCCTGCCCATGGCAGCAGGGTTGGAATGAGATGAGCTTTGAGGTCCCTTCCAGCCTGAACTATTTTGTGACCGTTATCCCTGGGTAAGTGTCTCACAGTGACTCAGGAAGGTCCATTCCTCTGAGCAAACGCAGGCCACTACCCACACCTTACTGTGACAGCTCCTGCCCTGGACTGCAGACAGGACCTGCGCCACTGCTTGGTGTGCAGCCACGGGCTAAAATCAAGTGCCTGGTGAAATGTGAACTGGGATGGCCAAAATCCCATCAATGGCACCATGTCTGCATGGATTTAGCTGAGCTGGGCTGGCTGAGGCTGCAGGAAGGGGAAGCTGGGATGGTGGGAGTGGGCAGGATGGGCTGCTCGTGGTGAAGGAAACTCCTCAGGCATTAACCTGCCCTGGCAGCCACCTCTGGTCCCTGGATCCTGGAGCTCTGCAGTGGTGGCTGAAAGGTCATTGCCACCCCACATTGAGGAGGGGAGTGGGATGGATGTCCTGGGCTCATCTGTGTAATCAGTGCTCAAGGAAACGTGCACCCTGGTGAGCTGTGTCTGTGTTGTTCCTGGGGGTTGTGGTACACAGGGAAGCCAGGCTTCAGCACCTTCTTTGAGTTAAGAAAATCCACAAAATAAACACACAGGAGGAGCAGCTGGGTGGAAAACGGCGCAGCTCACGTCCTCATGTCCTCATGTCATGTTCTTAAGTCAACTCACCCCAGGTAGGTGAAATAGAGAAGCGCCTCAGAATTGGGGTGTGATCAGTTTTTAAAAGGTGAGTGAGACTGTGCAGGACCTGTGGTGGGAGAGCCTCTGTGCTGGGATCCCTGCCTGCAGTGATCCAAGGTTTTATCCCCGAGGGAGTCATGGGCTCTGTTCTTCGCTTCTGGCTGGTCTGCTCACTCAGGCATGGAGCGGAGACCCTCCTTCCATCCCTTCTGTGCTTGTGTTCAAGTTATGGATTTTATTGGTCAATAACATTTATCTAAATGTGTTTTGGGGGAGGGAGGAAGGAGATAAAGAGGGAGGAGGCTGAGGAAAGAATGTGCTTTGGAACTCTGCTGAGCCTCCATCTTATTGCTGGCACTTGCTGTGGGGTTTTGGAATTCATGATCCCAGGGGAGGACTCAGGGGAAATGGCTGGAAGAGCTGTGGTCAGTATGAAACACTGGTGGGAGGAAACGCCGGGATAGCCTGTGCAGAGCATCCCTCTTCCCTTTTGGTACGGATCTCATGTCCTCTGCCAGCTTATCTCTTGGCAAGGAGGGACCTGACTCAGTTTCCAGGAAGGAGGACTGGAGTGGAGGTGTGGGAATGCTGAGGGTGCAGAGCTCAGCTTGGCACAGGGAGAGAATTTCTGCTTGGATGTCTCAGGGTGTTTCTGGGTTTGCCCTCACCTGCACAGCCACGAGGTGGGACATGGAGTAGTGATGTCAGGGAAAGGGGGCAAAAGGCCCTGGTTCTTCCACCTGCTGGGACATTCTCTGGGAGGTCTCCAGGAATGGGATGGCAGGAGGAGAGGTCCTCTGGGTCTGTGCTCCAAGTGCAACTTCATCCCCAGGTCAATTTGGGAGCAGTTTGTGCATCTCTGGTGATGACATGGAGGCAGGGGAGCAGGGAGTGTGGAGGAGAGAGGCCAGGTTGCCTCAGCTCCCAGAGGCTGAAGGATATCTGTGGCCACAGGATGCAGCTGAAAATTTCCAAGGTGCTAATTTTGGGCTTGGTGCTTCCCAGCCCCAGGGCTGGCCTCTCCCAGGGGCTGGCAGATGAGGCAGAGGTAAAGGATCCCTGCACTGCACAAGGGAGAACTGGGGTGTGAGTGAGGTTCTGACCACGGGGAGAGGTGGAAAGTCTTGGGAAGGACCAGGAGAGGAGGGAGGGATGGATGAGCCAAAGCCCTGGCTCAGTCCCTGTGATCCAGCCCTCTCTGTGCTTTTTGGTTGCCATCACAGTGGACTCCGTGGTCCCATTCCCATTTCACTGTGCTTGAATTTTTGGTGTGGTGGTGAAGGCTTGCATGGTGAGAGAGAGCCATGGTGAGGGGAGAAGAGAAGGATGAGCTTTCTTTTCCCAGGGAACACAAATGGATTGAGCAGTATTTCTGAACAAACAAGTCTCTCCTCCCTGTCTCCTGGAAGCTGCATTATTAGAGCACCATCACTGTCCTCTCTTCTCTTTTCCCCCCCTTGATGAACAGGAATTAAAAACACAACTAATAAAACCCTTTTACTTTCTCCAGCAGGAGGAAAAAAAAAAAAACCAAAGCAGCCTTGAAAATGCTAAAGGACATAAAGGGCATTCATGAAAGGGTTGGATGGTGGTTATTGCAGCAGGGGGAAAAACATTATTTCACTGTGCAGATAAAAGGAAGTGGAAAAGCAGCATATTTATAGCTGGGGAGCCTGGATTCCTTGTTAAGCTGCTATTATCAAATTAATGTCAAAATGCATCAAACAGGCACGAGTGTTCTGGGCCCCTTATGCAAAGTGCTTGCAAATTGGTTACAAATACATTTGTTTACAGGGGACGAGGCAGGAGCAAGCTAATTAGTCATTGTAGCGGGGCTGGTTTGTGTCTTTTTTTTTTTTTAACATTTTTTTGGCAATTACACAAACAAGCTGTTTTGAAGTATAAATACACGCTGCATTACAGCCCCTTTAAAGGGGAATCAAATGGGAATCGTGGGATGCAGAGGGCTTGGTGTGAGTGGTGTGGAGCATTGTGGTGGAGCATCCTTCTCTCCTGCCTGGATGCAGCAGGAGTGCCACACTGGGCATTCAGCTCTGGGATCTGCTGTGGAAACCCATCCCTGGGCGATGGGAGGTGGGTGGAAAGGGAACAACTTGGTTTTGGGTCCTCTGTGGGGGCTGAACCCCCTCATACGGGGCAAGGCGCTGCTTTCATACAGGACCTGTTAAGGTTTCAGCTGGCCACCTCTATCATGGGAACTCCCTTTGGCCCTGGGGTATTTTGGGGTGGTTTTGGTGTCAGCAGCAGCTGCCAGCTCAGGGTGGGAAGCACCTTGTGCCCAGCTGGTGGGTACTGACATGGTTTTGGGGGAATGTTTGGATGTAGAGAGCATCCCATGGATGCATGAAGAAAGGAATCTGGTGTGAGCTCTCCAGGTGAATGTGTCCTCAAGGCTTCTTTAACAAAACCACAGGCTTCGACTCCCAAACCCATTAATGAGGAAGGGAAGCCGGAGAGCTTATCTGATCCTCAGTGTGGGAATGGTTTGGGAATTTGGTTGGGGGGCAGATGGAAACTTCCTGCTGCCCTGCATCTTAGTACATCCCATTCTGGGAGTAAATCACACCTCTGCCACTCAGGGAAGCTGCTAATTGAATCTGCTCTGGTGGGAGAGGATAAAGCCAAGAGGCATTTACCACCATTATTTTTAATTTACTAAGAAAGAGAAAAGAGAGAGGAAGGAACAAGTTGTGCCCCTCTCATGCTGGAGGCCCCGACATTTCTTGGCAGAGGGTGCAAAAACCCCGCGGCTGCTTCTCCATTTGGATTTGTTTGTGGTAAATCCACCCTTCAGGCTGAAATAACCCTTCTGAGCAGGTCCTGCACTCCCAGAGGTGCTGGGAACGTTGAGTTCAATGCCATCATAAAACCCTGCTGTGGGTGGGAACAGAACGGGAGAAAATCTCAGAGGACCAAGAGCAGTGGAGAGGGCAGGGCTTTCCCCAGCCTCCTGCAGGAGCTCTGATGCTTGCACCAGGTTTTATTCTTTTAAAACTCAGGGTAACATTTCTCTGCACCTTGGACCTGCTTTTCAGCACTACCTTCAAACTCCAAACCTCTCATTACCATTTCATTTTTTGCCTTGTTGGCTCTGGTGGGCTCATTTGCCAGGGGGAGGGTGACCCACTCCGTTGGGACCAGGGGCTATGATTTTGAGGAATGTTCCCATTTCCAGCATAATCCTACCCCTGCCCTACAGGCTGTGCAGGAGCACAGCTCAGCTGGCCAGCAAATGTTCGAGCAGCTCATTGTAATCAGGCTCTGACTCGTGCCCAGTTGTTCCAATCAGGACATGTCTCTTCATTTACGGCAGGGCTTTGGTGTGACTGTCTCCTCCTGTGATTGTTGGTGAGCGTGCCATGAGATCCTGCTCTGGTTTGAGCAGTCGGTGTTTCACACCTGCTTTTCTGATGCTGGGGTGTTCCAGCGTCTCCTTGCTCTGGTATTTGGGGGCAGACCTGGAATTTCCACCCTCTGTAAGTCACTCCAGTCACCCTTTCCCTTGGAGAAGGCTGTGGAGCCCGATGGATTTGCCTTGGTGGAATGGGATGATGGGGCACAGACCTGTGCTTGATTTCCCTCTCCACTGTTAATTAACATAACGAGGGTGCAGCCCATCTTGGAGCTGTGTGTGGCAGTGACTTCCAGGCTGCCTGGCGAACCCCCCAGTTTCCAAATGTGCCCAAAGTACCCAAGGACCTTCCTTGGTGGGTTCTTGGAGGTGTTCCTCAATAGCCTCCTCTCCCATGTCCAGAGGGATGGAAGCACTGCCTTCAGTTCTGTCTCCTGTATTCCCCAGAGAACGGGATGTTCCCATAGGACTGAGGTGTCTGAAGTTTCTTAAACGCTTGCAACAAAGAGGAAAAACACTGCAGTCGTCCTGCCCTTGTGCTTGTTGAGCTAAAGGGGAAGGATGAAGATGTTTCCTTGAGGCTGAAGGGCGGGAATTGCGTCTTGGCCGTGGAGGTGATGATCCCCTGAGCGTGGGAGCAGAGCTCGGGAGGGAACGAACGTGGTGCCTGATAAGGCTGCAGGGTAACCCAGCATCCTCTTCCTCTCCCTGGGAATGCCACGTGGGCAGCACGAGGGCTGAGCTGGGCTGGGGAGGGACGTGGCCTCTCCTGATAAGAGGCTCCGGTTCCTGCTGCTGCGGCTTTACAGCCCGGCGGCGGGCGGCGGGTGCTGTGCCTTGGCTGGGGTGACTGATGGTGGCTCAGGGCAGCGGCTGCTTCCCTCTCTGGCCAGGGCCCAGCGCGCACGGGGAGCTCCTGACTCAGCCAGGGGGAGGCAAAGGCTCAGCCCAGGTCACCCCGCGGTGGGACGCAGGTGGGAGCAGGTCTCTGTCATCTGTGGCTCGGAGAATGTCCCCATCCCAGCATGAGGCGGGCTGGGACCACTGGGCCCCCGGAGAGGGGCTGTCCCATGGCAGCAGGGATGCTTCCAGCCTTTCAACCCCCAATCCCACATGCTGGAGCCCACCCAACTCACAAGTGACCCATGTGGGAGACCCAGGGCCATCTAAGCAGTGCCTGCACTGCCCAGTCGCTTTCCACGTGTCCCTTTGATGCAGACAGTGCCAGGAGGGATGAGCTGCAGTGGGCAAGGAGGGGGAGGATGATGAGGAAGGAAAGGTCAGATTCAATCACTGCGCTCCCTTCCACACCCCAGCTCCTGCCTGGGTGAGCTTCCCAGCTCCTCTGGTTTGTTTTAGAGGCAGCATGGGGGCCCCAGATCCCTGCAAACCCTCCACGCTCTGGGTTTTATTGGCATGTGGAAACAGTTTTGTCTGGTTTCAGATCTGGCTGATCACTGACTCTCCCGCTGCCCTCCCCCCGAAAAGGGCTGACAACCACGGGCAACCCAACCGCACTCATCTTCCTCCCTCTTTCTTCTTTCTCCCCACATTGTTCTCTGAAATCCCAGCTGCTGCTTTTCCCTCCTCCCTTTCCTCTCCTCTCACATCAGCTGGGATGGATCAATCTGTGTTTTGTATAAAAGCTCTTTTTTGTTGTCTGTACTTCTCCCCCCAACCCTGGGGGTGTTGTGGTGCCCCATCCTCTCCTTGGAGCCATGCAGGGACAGGAGCTCTGGGCACTCTCGTTGTCACCCCCAGGCTGGCAGTGCCACAGGGGCAAGCCTTGGCAGGGGTGAGGGCATCAGCATCTCCAGAGTCCTCGTTTTGCTTCTCTGACAAAACCTTGGCAGATCCTGGGGGCAGAACCGCCACATTCCTCCCTTATTTCTCACTGGTGAAGCCCTGACGTGGGGGATTCCTGGTGAGGCGGCTCCTGTAGGGTGGGACAGGATGGGATGGGGCAGGGCAGGTCTCCTCGTGTCCATGGGCTGTTCCTTGACCTGCTCAAGCTCAGGGGGGTGTGTTTATGTGCCAATGCCTGGCTGCAGCTCCCACCAGCCCGGCCCAGATGCATTCAGGCAGCCAAGCAGCCCCCAGGGGACCCTCTGGCATCAGCAGGAGCCTCCAGCTCAGGGAGATGTTCATGGGCACCCCAGGCCTGGGAAGGGGCTGAGCTGGGCTGCCCCTGGCTCAGTGGCGGGGTGGAGGCTGAGGTTCCTTCTGTGGTTCCCTCAGGTCTGGGGAAGGGGGTACAGCCGAGGCAGCGGACAGAGACCGAGGAAGGACTGGAGAGCCATTGGTACCTGAAGAGATGCTTGGTGTGAGCTGGTCAGGGAGTCCCCAGTGTCCCCTGGCCACTGGCTCCCCTTCCCAGTGCTCAGTGGCTTTTCCCACCTCCAGTATTCCCACCCAGCATGGTGAAGGCCCCTGGGCAGTCTTAAAAGGGAGGAGAAAATTCTCCTGGGAATTCTGAGCTCTGGGGTTGTTCCCTATTCCCAAACCTCTGCCGTGTCTCCCTCCTGCCAGGGACACTGGCTGTCCCCCCCTGCCAGCCTGCAGCATGTAATAAATCACTCCCTCATCAGATTTGGGTAAAATATCGTGGATTAACTCACCAAGCCTGCACAGGCTGTCCCAGCTGAGATGGAAATGGCTGCAGGCTGAGGGTCATCCTGGGAGTCAGCAGGGTCCAGGTGAGGGTGAGGAGCATCTGGAGGAGGGCAGCAGGTGACACCCACAAGAGAGTCCCTTCCAGTCAGTGGGAAAAATCTGTGGGCTTTTTCTCCTTTTTGTGGGCTCTGGCAGCCTGGAAAGCAGCTGGTGGGGGTCTGGAACCTCCTCCTTCCCCATGGGACTGCGCCTCCGAGTCAGCACCTCCCAAGGTGATCACTTTCCTCCTTTCTCTTTTTAAAAATAATTTGAAATGCATGACTGGCAATTCAAGAAAAAACAGAAGAATAGTTGGTGTTGCTGAGGATCTCAGCCCAGCCAGAGGAGATGTGTTCCTTTTGTGGAATCAAACATCCATCAGGGAACAATCATGCAAATTTATTTCGCTTTTCTTCTTTTCTACCTGTTCTATTGATCTGGAGCCTGTAGCAGTTGGCTCGTGGAGAGACAGGTTTGTTAATTCAGGAGCTTTGCAAAGCCTCAGCAGGTGAGGAGGGGAGTGTGCCAAAGCTCCTGGCCCAGGGGGACACTTTGTGATGTGTGTGGGGATCATGGCACCGGGACACATCCCTCCAAAGGAGAGGGGAGAGGGCTTTGCTGTATCCCTGGGCGCTGTGTAGACCTGGGGTGGCCTTGGGAGGGCAGGAGAGCTGCTGCCAGCTCTGCCAAAGCTGCTTCCCACCACGGGAAGGGACGAGGACACCTGGTCACACTGCTGGGACATTCACCAGCAGCCCTGAGGAGTAAATGTGAGTTAAACCCTTAAAATCACAAGATAGGCTTTAAAATATCCAGCTGTGAGATTGTATTTGATTTTATCACTATTATTAGACTCTTCAGCCAATCTGGATTTTTAAGGAATCACCTGGCAAGCTTCTCTTGGCACGTGGGAGGTTTAGGGTCCTGTCACTTCCAGTGGTGTCCTCGTGTTGAAGAGAGGTGACCCCAGCCCAGCTGCTGGGATCCATGGCTGTGCCTGTGGGAAGGGGTCAGGCCGCCCTGTGTGGTCTGAGTCTTCAGAGGATCCCAGATGGTTCGGGTTGGAAAGGACCCTAAAGATCATCTCTTTCAAACCCCCAGGTTGCTCCAAGCCCTCTCCAACCTGGCCTTGAATCTTCTCCTCCAGCAGTCTCATCTCCTGGGAATGAAGAGCAGATGGAACTGCCTGGGGAAGGGCCGGAGGCTGCTGCTCTCACTGCTGTAGGGGATCTTCTGCTCCAGGTAAGGGAAGAGCCAAACCTCCCTTGGAGCAGGAGCAGGTCCAGTGTCTGGAGGCCGAGAAGCCTCTCTGTGACATTCCCTGTGTCCCTGCAACTCTGCTTCTCTTATTTCCTGCTGGAAGCATTGCTTTGTCCTTCAAGAAAATTTCTTTTCTGCTTGAACTGTTTCGGTATTTTTTTCCCTGCAAAGCCCTTCTCTGTGTGTCTTCACTGCAGGCAGTGGGGGCCAAGCCCTTGGCTGATGACTCCAGACAAGCTAAGACACCTCTGGGTGTCCCCACCATGTGGGCTTGTGTGGCTGTGGAGGAGCCACGGAGCATCTCTGCAGCTGGGAGAACCGGGGGGATGCCTCATTAAAGCAATTTTGGAGACGCTCATCCGCACAGAAACCTGAATTTACCCTGCTCATCTCCTCTTCCTTGAGCAGAGCAATTCGCTGGTAGGGGACAGACAGCACAGGGCTGTCCAGGGGCTCGTGGCTGGGAAGGGAGCAGGGGGAACCCGAGGATGCGGTGCCTCCTGCGCGTCCATCCTGCCACGGGGCTGCGGCGCTGGGCGCTCTGGCACCACGGGTGCTAAATAATCACAACACCCCTTCCACGGCCACTGACTTCTCCTGACGATGATTTTTCCTGTCGTTTCAGGTATCGCCTCCTTTCCCGGGGCTTTTTTCCTCAGCCTAGCAACCTCTTGTCTGGATAATTCACCTAAAAACTCGGGGTGGCAAATAAATGCAGGATAATTGCTAACAGCTCACGGGCAGTCCGCCGCCAGAGCATGGCTGAACCCCCGGTGAATTATTTATCTGCTATGAATTATTTGCCCGCCCCTGCTAGGGAAGAAAAGCTCCTTCCCAACCTTTGCCTGACGAATGGCCTGGCTGGGGGCGACTCTCCGGGTGCTGACTCAGCCCTTTCCCAGCTCCCTGCCTGCTCCTGCAGCCTCTGCTGGATGCCTGGGTAATTCCTAAAGCTTTGGGTGTCCTTCAGCGTGGGGAGGAGGGTCTTACTCCCAAACTGTCCCGCGGCTGCACAATCCCATCTCTCTGTGGTGATCGCACTGTGCCTCCCTCTGTGAGATGGAGTGTTTCTGGTCTGGGGAGGTGGAGAGGGCTCCTTGCTGTTCTCCCAACCTTCCAGCCCTGGAAAGAGTTGCTGATGCAGGGATGGAGGCACGGATGGAGTCAGAGTAGGGATGCAGGCTGGAGAATTCCTGTGGGATGGTTGCTGGCTTTAATGTCACGTCACTGTGAAATGATCCAATGATCTTCATCCCATTCCGTCCATGAAGGTGTTCCTCATCCCACACTGGGCTGAGCCAGGTGCTGGGAGCTCTCTCCTGCCCATGGGTGAGGGGGTGATGGCCTCTGTGGGCTTGTGGGATCCCAGTGCCCACTCCTCCCCCCATGAAACACAGAGAAATGACCCTCAGAGGTGAGGAGCTGCTGGCCTGGACTCATCAATCTCCATTTGCATCCAAAGAAGAAGGGAAAAAAAAAAAAAAAAAAGAGAAGCGAGAGTTTAAGAAGAAA
>WBMY01017065.1:325534-335777 GCA_013397315.1 Donacobius atricapilla
AATACTGAAAGAGCCTGTCTTTTTTTTCTTTCCCCTGTGCTCCTCTGGGGGTGGGAAACTCAAAGCAGGTACTGGGAGTAAATCCTCCTGGCTACCTGGGTGTAAATCAGGAGGGAGATGATGGATTCATGGGAGTCCAGCCTGATTTACACTCCCGTGTCTGATCCCGCGTCTCCCCTGCGTGGCCCTGGGGAGGTGAAGTGCTGGAAGGGGATGGAGCCACCGCCACCTCCTGCTGCGGCCAAGGTGGGACTGGGGCTGGTGTGGGGGTGACTTTTCTGTGCTTTTTCAACCCAGCGCAGGGAATTTAGGATGTTTTGCTTTGCCTCTTTCTGCTGGAGTTCAGCAAAGCGCATCTGCTGGGACCCAAGTGCCAATGCTCTGCTGGGGGCTGACTTGGTGGCTTGGTGGGGAAAAAGGCTTTGGAGTGATGCTTTCCCCCTCCACCCCTCCTCCTCTCACATCCCAAGAGCCGGTGAGACTTGCTGGTGGCAGGGTCGGTGTATCCAGGGAAGAGGAGAAGAGTCTTCCTGCGGAAGATCCTCCTCTGAGAACTTTGGGAGGCCCAGGGGTGGTGACGGGGGAGTTGTCCCAGCTCTGGGGCTCCCCTCTCCAACCCTCCCGAGTCGCTGGCCGTGGCCGGGCTGGAGCAGGCACGGGGAGCTGTTGTTATTCCTCTCATGCAGCAGGAAGGATTTCTGCGAGTGCCATAAACCATCACGTGGGCAGAGCCTGGGTGAGCTCTAATTGCTTCTATTTGCATAACGAGGCGAGGCTCAGCATCCTGCTGATATTTGAAAGAGGAAAATCAAAATCAGCTCTAGATAAACAACTCCCCCCTCCCTCCCCGGTCCCTGCCCCCCACTCCTAATTTGTGCTTTTTTTTTTTTTTTTTCCCTAAATGCAGGTTTTCCAGGTCCTTGGTCTCCTCAGGAGCAGCGAGACCACCCCCAGGACCCCTCCCTGCCCCTGGGGCTGGGTGCCGGGGGTGCTGCCCCTCTCCCCTGGCCCAGGCAAAGGAGGTTTTCCCTGGAGATGCCGGTGAGGATGTGGAGGTGTCCGAACGGGAGCTGCAGAGAGGATCAGGGTGGGATTGGGGCTGGAAAAGCGGAGCCCGGCTGGAGAGCCCGGGCTCAGCGCGGCAGCGGCTCCCGCTCGGGGCTGTGCCCGGGGGGCTGCGGCCAGCCCGGCCCGGGGGGCTCCGAGTGGGAGCCCAGCAGATGTCACTGCAGCCCAGTGTCACCGCAGCCCAGTGTCACCGCAGCACGGCCCTGCCGGCTCCTGGGGACCGGCCCGGGACGGAGGGGACGGGATGTGATGGGGCAGGACCCTTCCTCACCTGGGATCCCCCGGCGTGGGAGGAAGGGCTCTATCTGCACCCCAGGTGTTGCTGGCTGAGGGATGCTCCTGCTCTGGGGCCACGGGCAATCGGGGAAAAGGCCCAGAAGGACCTGGAAAAAGACGTGACACCCTCTGGCTGTGCTGCGACACCAGCCACGTCCCCAGGCGTGCTGCCCCTCTGAAAGCCTTTTCCCCTACACACCCAGAGCCCTGCTTCTCGTGTCCCCTCGGCTCCCCAGGGTCCTTCAGCCAAACCTGGGTGTCCCCTTGGCCCTGGGAGGACCTTGGGCATGGCCAACACCTGCTTGGCCCCATGGCTTTGGGACCTGGAGGGGCAGATCTCCTGGTTGGGGTTCCAGAGGGGTTTCACACTTTTCTCTGGCAGGGGGTGGTGCCTTGCTCACTCGAGGCCAGGTAACAGACACCAAGCATAAATATGTTTTGTCCCTTCCTCGGGGAACAAGGAAAATGGGCTCCTTCCTCCTCCTCTTCCTCCCCAGCATGAGGGCTGGTGTCCCCTGAACCCTTCGCTGCCCTTTGGGGGAGAAGTGCTGACTCCAGATGTTTCCTTAAATGAGAACCTTCTGCAAACAGTGCCAGATTAGATTAGATTTTAGGAAGAAATCTTTCCCTGTGAGGGTGGGGAGGCCCTGGCACAGGTTTCCAGAGAAGCTGTGGCTGCACCACCCCTGGAAGTGTCCAAGGCCAGGTTGGACGGGGCTTGGAGCAGCCTGGGATAGTGGAAGGTGTCCCTGCCCATGGCAGGGAGTGGAATGAGATGATCTTTGGAGTCCCTTCCTTCTGGGACTCTATGATTTTTGTTTTTTGGCCCATCCACATTCAGGGGCCTTCAGCCTGCAGTGGGGCTGGAAGGATGGGGCAGGCCTGGCTGCCAGCATTCACTGCTCCCTCTGCTCTCCTGCCTGCGCCAAGCCTGCGCCTGGGGCTGCTGCCTGCATCTCTGTCCTGGACCATGAAAATTCCCCCTTCCCTTGGCCCTTGTGGTGGGTGAAAACCCTTGGTCATGCCAGTGTGCCAAACAGGAATGGGGCAGCAATGTTTCCCCCAGCCTCTCCTCATCCTCCAGATCTCACAGAAGCGGCCTGGGGCAGGATGGAGAAAAGGAGAAGGACCCTCAAAGGTGGAAAGAAATCTCTGCTGCAGCTCTTAAAGGTGGGGGAAGAAAGGAACCAGAGGAGCAGGAGGTATCTTGTGCTGCACACAGGGGCTGTGTGTGCACACACCAATTTTCCATCCGGCTGATTAAAAGACCGGGAGCTCTTGAAGCTAAAGGCAAGGTGAGTAACCTGTGGCTGTCCCAGGGGAGCTGGGGGTAAGAACTGTTTACCCGGGAGCAGCAGGGATGCTCTGACAGGAGCTGGGACATTCGGCTGCAGGAGGGGTTGGGTTTCAGCGTCCAGCCCATGCTGTGAGGAGGGGATGCTGGCCAGGCACCTCCACCCTCAGCCCCACATTGGTGGTCCAGGGGGATGCAGGACCGAGGGGGTTTCCCTCCCTGCTGTGTCTCTGTGTGGCTGAGCTGGGGGTGCTGGGGCTGATCCTGGCTGTGGTGGGGCTCCCCAGGGCTTTGGTGGAGCAAACACAGCCCAGACTCCAGCTGGGAAATAATGGCTTTGTGCTGGTCTGGGCAAGGGTTCCCTATCCCAGCCAAAGGTCCTCTGGTGCCTCCTGCCCCAGCAGCAAAAGGATCTTTCCACCTCCCATGAGGAAAAGCATCTCCCATTGCCATCACACAGCTCCTTCTGCCCTGCCTGGGGTCTTGCTTGCGCTTCCAGATTTCCAAGGGCTTCCTGGGCTCCCTATTCTCCCCTTCCATGTTGAGTTTGGGATTTGTATTTCATTCTTATTTATCTCTCTGTAGGTTTGTCCTGTCATTGCTGCTGTTCCTGGCTTTCCAGCAGGTTTGCTCTGCAGAGAGCTGCAGGCTGGCTATGAAATATGACAAAGCGTTCATTTAAATGCACACCATGATGTCGGTGAGTCCATTAGGGGAATTAATTTGAATGGTTGGCGTTTAATAAACAGCCTCGCCCCTCCTCTCCACACACAACCCCCACCTCACCACTGCTGGCAGCTTGGAAGGGTTAAAAAGCCCCCCACATGTGGATATTGGAGGGAGAGGGGAGCAGGTATCAGGGTCTGGAGGAGGGACTGGAGGGGGAATAATAAAAGAGATCTGGTGTTATAAGAGGAATTGCAGTTTGTTTTGCTCACGGTGGAAAAAAAAAGCACATGTGGAAGGGGTTTGGGCTCACAGGGTGTTTGGTGCATGGAGAAAACAGGAGGGGAGCAGGGAGGACACGCTCCGGCCGGAGGGTCCCAGCCTGGCTCCGAGCACGCCGGGCCGGGGGGAGGAGAGGGGGCTCGAAGGACGTTGCTCCCCATATGGTGTGTATTACAAGCTCCTTTCTAGTTGTAAAGATTAATTTAAAGCCTTTCTCACCTCCCCCCCATCCCTCTTCCATTGACAAATGAACATCTGGGCTGAATGCTGCCCAGATCCTAATCAAAGCATTTTTCCAGGGCCGTTGTCTGCCTTTATGGCTATCTGCTCTTCGGATGCTCTGCAGTTCCAATGCACTTGGCAATTCAGCCTGTAAATACCCCTCTCCAGGATTTATGATTGGGGATAATGTGATTTTTCTCTTTGCCTCTGGATTCGTTTGTTTGGTTTAGTTTAACGACATTTCCTTGTCTCTGCATCAGTGAGGGCACGAAGGGAATTTTCTTCCCTCCCCTCTTTGCAGGGAGTTATTAGCAATGATCAAAACTGGCTTTTCTGGGGGGCTGATGGGCACACCAAGGGGGTGGGGGGAGCAAATCCAGCCCTGAATCCCTGCTGAGCACCCCTGGTCATCCCAAACCATCTATTTTTCCCACAGAAGCTTGTTTTTGAGGTCTTTTGAGAAAGCAGCTTTTCACCAAAGCAAAGCTGAGCCCTTTCCACAATATTCAAAGGCCTCTTCATTAGGGAGAGGCACATAAGACACAGCCCAGTATGGAAAAGCTGTTTGCTCCCCAAAATGAGGCTCAAGAAGCCAAAGGAGATGCCTGAAAGCCAGGGAGTGCTGTGGCTGGCATCCATTCCCACCAGACTTGATTTTCCCCCTGCAAGCTCCAGTTTGGGAGTTGAAAGATTTATGTATAAAACCTAGCTAAAATGTTGAATTATGTCATGTCCCAGGTGCTGTAGGAGAGGATGGTGCTTGAGCCAGGGAAAAAAGGCAGAAAAATCCATTCAGGGTAAATATAGGGAGTTGGAGGGGTTGTGGCATGTCGGTCCTTGTATGAGGAGAGAACTGGGAAACAGAGCTGATGGGTTTGGGGTATATTCTGAGTATATTTATTCCTGCAGAAACCCTGCCTCCAGGATTTCTGAGCTTCCCCTTCCCTCTGACAAGGCATCGAGGCCGGTTGCTTTTCCCAGTGGATGCTTTAAGGAAGGTGTGTGAGTTCAGTCCATTTAAACCACCATGGAGAGGCTCTTTACACAGAAAGTGAGTGCGGCAATGCCGCCAGTAATTAAAAATGTTCTCCTGAACGTTTTTTATCCTGAGATAAAAAATCACTGGGGTGGAAAGTTCTTGGCTGTTCCTCCTTGGCCATCCAGGAAAAGGTGCAACCTGGATTTTGGTGACGGGTACCATCCTTCACCAGGACCCTCCCCACCCCGGGGTGTCACTGGGGAAGCTGAGGAACATCACAGGCACTGGGCTTGTTTTTCCTAAGAAACTCTGAGTTTCCCACAAATACAACGAGCCAGGATGAAGCAGGCAAACCCCTGAAAATGGACCTGGGATTGTGAGAAGCCAGAGCTGGACTCCTGAAGGGCCTGGGGCTGAAATGACCCCAGCACCAACCCTGGATGAGGACAGCCACCCATGCAAAGCTCCCGAGGTAGAGAAGCACCTTCCTGAGCATCCAGAGGAGACTTTGGGGTGAATTTTAAGTTCTCTGCGTTTTTTGCTGTTGATTTTTAGAGCACTCAGCACCTCTTGTCTCTTTTTCATCCCTTTCCTCCCGATTCTCCCTAAATGAGCAGGAAGACAGTGAAGCCTGGTGTCAGCACACGGCTGAGCCAGCGCATCCATGGGGAGAGAGCAGCTCCTGGCAGCCCCGGGGCTAAGGCGAGGGCGATTTATGGAGTTTCAGAGCAGCACAATCCATCGCCGGGGTCACCTCGGCGGGGTGAGGTGAGGAGGGTTGCGTGCTCAGGGGCATTGTGGCCAGGGAGGCTCTTCGGGAAGGGGGAGGAGAAGGCGTGGAAGGTGCTGGGGAGCCTTCCTCGATGTCCCCAGGGAGCAGGAGGCGATCCCCGGCGGCCGCGTCTCCGAGCCCAGCCCCGCCGCCGGGCGGGGATTTGCTCAGCTCTGCTCAGAAAGTCGCTCCCAGCCTTTTCTCATTTCTTTCTGGGTTCAAGGCAGCTTCCAAATTCCTGCGCAGCCAAATCCTGCCTGGGACTGCCAGGAAACCCGGCCAGCAACAAGTACGTGCCGTTTCTGTACCCGCAACACAGCCAGGGCTGCTCTTACCCTGCGGGCGATGGTGACGGGCCGGAGCTCCATCCCTCCCGGGGATGTGATCCCGTCCCGTCCCATCCCGGGCTGCCTCTGGGCGCTGCCCGGGCGTCACCTCGGCTTCATCGCCGCCTTTTTATACACCAGAACACCCCGCTGCAGAGTCCCTAAACTTCACCCGCCGCCCTGCCCGTAACCTCCCACCCAGCCCGTGGGAGGAAACACGCTGGCTTCATGCGCTCCCAGTGGGATTTACGATCCCAGGGACTTCCTGCGCTGCCTGTCATCGCTCTCGCCCCTTCCCGCCACCGATGAAACGCACCCGCTTGTTTCGGGGCGCTCCTGCCGCGCTTCTTTCTTTATTTTCATTTCTGCCGCTCCTGCCACATTTCTTTCTTTGTTTTCATTTCTGCCGCTGCCTGCCTCAGTCCCTCGGGAGGGATTTAGGGGAGAGCGGCAGAGCACTGAGGCAGCCCCGAGGTCACGGTGAAAGGCACACGTTTGGTGTCCACGGGGAACGTGGGTGCCTGAGGAAAGGGGGGTCGGGAAAAGCCTGCACCGAGGTGCAAACGCCTCAGCGCCGCAGGACGCAGCCCCGCATCCCGAGGCTCTCGGGGATCCCATGGAAGCCACCCCAAAGCAGCCGTGGGAGAGCCGAGAGCAGGGCAGGGAAGGGGCTGCGCTCGCAGCATCCTCCCGGCCGTGGCGGGGATGCGGAGCCGGCTCCGGCCAAGCCCACCCTTGGGACGCCTGATCTGGTCTTTCCACTGGTGACTCATGGAAAAACGACTTGTTTTGCAGCGGCGCTCAGCATGTCGGGTGATCCTGCCTCCGTGCCTCGCTCGTCTCTCTTTTTTTAAGAGGATGGTTGGTATGAAAACATCTGGGAAGCCCGACCTTCCTGCAGAGCTCGCTCACCTGAAGGCATCTTCCCCCCTGGATGTGCGCAGGCTGTGCAAGCCACGCTCTGTCGGCTGCCTGGGAGGCAGCCTGGTCACGCTCCCAGGGTTGAATTTTTTGGGGATTAGTATTTTTCAGCGGCTCTTATACAACGGCGTTGGAAGCTTGGAGGGTTTCCACCGGCTCCTTGGTGTTGGTTTCCGCACTCCTGCCAGCACCGCCGCCTGCACTGGGCCCCCCAAATCTCCCCGCAAGGTTTGTGGCACAGCCTGGGGTGATGGGGCTGGGGACTCATCCAGGCTTGTCCTGGGTGTCCCCACTGTCCCCAAGGCCAGGCAGGACATGGAGAAGTGAGACCTCACTGTGTGGTTTGGCTTCTTGATGCCTCGTAGGAAGCAAGGAGGATCCATTGGGAGATTTGGGATAAAACACTCAGAATGGGAATGATGCTGATTCCCATCGAGCTCCCAGCACCACACTCCTTCCCAAATACTCACCTTTCACCGCCTTTTCTCCAAGTCCTTCAGAGGGCAGAGATGGAGCACGGCCCTTTCCCAGCAGGACCAGCCCATCCCAGACCCGGCTGCAGCAGGAATCTGGGCCAGCTCTGTATTTAACTGAATTGGCTCTTTAAAAACATTTTTTCTTGGAAATAGGCATTGAGAGGGATGTTCTGTGGTGCTCACTGCTGTGTGCCACACCTTCACCCTTTCCTCACAGAGCAGTGACCATGCTACCACTCTCTGGAAAGCACATCAGCAATTTTTTTTCTTTCCTTTTTTCTTTTTTTTTTTTCTTTTTTTTTTGGGGGGGGGATGGTTTAGTTTGGAATCTGGCATGGAAAGTCATTTCCAACCCCCAAATTAGAAACAGAATAATAATACAGCGCCTTGTTTTGGAGGAGGTGGTGTGTGTCATCCCGCAGCAATGAGAAACTTGTGCTGGAGAGGAGCAAAGAGCTGTGATTTGTTTTTTTAACACTCCCCAAAGGACTGACATGACTCTGGGATGCTGCTCCCGCTCCCTTGTACCCATGGATAGGGATGGGACAGCTGCTGTGGGCAGGGACGTGTCCTTACATCATGTGAGGGGCTGTATCACCCAATTTCATTGTTCTTACACTTGGTTTTGTGGAGAAAAGGGGATTGTGCTGTGTTGTTTTCTGCCCTGCCCTTCCCTAAGGAGTCGGGATGGAGAGCTGATGTTCAGGAATGGGACAGGAGCCAGCATTTTGCCATGGTGGGTTGGAGGGAGGGATGAGCAGGCAATGCTTTCTCCTTGGGATTTTCTATTTCAGATGCTGTGCATTAGAGGGAATTGACTGCGAGTTGCTCTCTCTATAGTATCTCTCCCCTAGAAAACATCAAGTCCTATGAAAACTGCGTCGGACTCAGGAAAGGAAGTCATGCTGAGGCAGTAGCCAGTCCTGCCTGAGATGGCCTCACTGACCACCGCAGCATTGCCAGAAAACCCTTACAAATAATGTGTTTTTAAAAACTGTGAGGGGTTTCCTCATGTGTGGAGGCTGAATTCCTGTGCAGAGAAGCCTTCACCCCACTCTACTTCTCTCCCTGTTGATTTTAACACTCTACACCCCGAATCTGTGCCCAAGCCAGGGTGCCCCATTTGCCTTTGGGATGTCCCCAGGACAAGTCCTGGGGGGAGAGGTCTGCATGGAGCCAGTCCCTGGGATTTAATAAGACACTTATTGTATGTTAAATATCAAGGGCTGATAGGAAACATGTGTCCCGAGGATTAACAGCCGTGTAAAAGATAAAGTCATGAGTTAAACCTCCAAACAGTGTTTCAAGTAACCCCTCATGGCTGGAATCTGCACTATCGGGGTAACCAGGAGTAGGATGGGGAAGGGAAAATGTGCATCGCAGCTCATGGTGCTCTAAAATCCTTGGGATGGGCTTGGGACTGGTTTTTCTCCCAGCAAGGTGATGCCCAGGGATGCTGAATCGCACAGGGGTGACGTCAACTCCTTCTTCCCCCATTTCTCCCATCCTTTCCACCTCTCCTCCTTCTTCTAATTTTTTTTCTTTTTTTTTTTTTCCCAGGCCCCAGTTTCTCTCCTGTCGAGGCAAACGCTTTGGCTAATTAGCAAAGCGTGTCAAAGAAAATGATTAATGTCCCGGGAGGAGGCTGAGCTGCCTTTGTGCCGGCATTGCCTGACTTCTGCTCTTAAAGGTTTTATTAAAAGGTAAGGGAGCTCGTGACGGGTGAGCAAAGCCCGTGCTTCCCTGGGTGTTAAAGGGTTGGAGAGCGGGAGATGTGGGGCAGATTGGGGTCACCCTCGGAGGGAGAGGTGAGGGCTCGTGTTTCCCTGCCTCTATGTGCCACCATCACCGCGGTGTCTGGCCTTGGCAGGGGAGAAGACTTTAAAAAAATAGCTGAATGCCTCCTTTATTCTTCCAGGGGCAGGTAACCCAATCTCCTCAGCTGGGCTATGAAAGTTGCTGTGTTACGGGGCTCCGCCTGGCTGTGTGCTCCGGGAGCGATGCTTTAGGGGGTCCTGGGGAGGGGATGCCCAGGATGGGCACCCCAGGGTGGGGCCGGGATGCTGGGGATTGGGCATAGCCAGGCTCCTGCCCAGGACAGCGGTGGCAGCAGGGACAGAGGTGCTTGGGCGTGGGTTTGATGGTCCCCGTGGTCAGAGAGGTGCCCATGGTCAGGCTCAAGCCCAGTGGGACATCCCTGACGCTGTTTGCTGCGGGTTGAACCCCCATCCCAGCTCCCTCCCGGCGATCCCAGGGCCAGGGAGGAATCTGGAGGCACAGTCCCACAGGGCTCCTGCCAGGACTATCCAGCTGTCCTCATCTCTCATGGCTTTGGATATGTTTTCAGCAACCCTCAAAACATTCTTCTTGCAACCCAAACTCCTTCAACCCCAACAAAAGCAGCAGCCCTTGCAGGGGGGTCTTGCAAAAGGCAAAAACTTCCCCACTGTGAGATTACATAAACCAGAGCCGGCAGTGCCACAGCATCCCTGTGCCATGCCGAAATCCCATCTGGGACATCAGCCTGGGAACAGGGAGAGGGTGAGAGTGGTGGGAGACCCAGCAGCAGCCCTCTGGTTATTTTATCAAAGCAGGAGCAATTCCCAACCCGGCAGACCCTGATGTCTGCAGCCACAGAGGCCTGAGCCCCTGGATGCACATCAGAGGAGTTTTGGGAGGGGGCACAGCTGGCAGGAGCCTCGGGAGGGGCTGCAGGAGCTGCTCCGTGAGGTTTTCCTCTAGCAAACAGACCTCTGGGCTTAATAAGCTATTTGTAAAACTCGCTGTGGATAAACAAGAGGCCGTGTGTCAGGCTGAAGGCGGCCTCGCAGGGCTCTGCCGTGCGGGGTGGGACCTCAGCGCGGAAATATTTTCAAGATAAACAGAGGAAAATGAGTCCTGGAGGAGGCCGGAGCCGCTGGCAGCAGCACGCCGCTCCTCTCCAGGATTATTTCGGGGCAG
>WBMY01017071.1:6227-16969 GCA_013397315.1 Donacobius atricapilla
AATCTAACTGTAAGTGATATATAAAGGAGAGAATATTCAGGTTGCTCTGTAGCTGAAGTAAAAGTTGAAGAGAATATCAGCATTGCAGTTCCTCAGTGTTGCCTAGTTACTTTCTTATCTGAGTTTTATATGTAAATAAGTAGTGGGAGTTTAAGGATATTTAAAATGTATTTTTCATTTAAACATTTAATGCACTTGTCTTTGGTGATCCCACAATAGCTGAGTTTCCCAGTTTAGCAAGTCTGGAAAAATCAGGCCTCCCTCTTCTATTTATCTGTTAATCTATTAATCTAATTATCTATTAATCTATTAATCTATTAATCTATTAATCAATCTTCTATTACTTATATTACAAGTAATCTTGTAGTCCAATAATCTAATACCTGCTCCCTGGCTCAGTATAATAACATGCAGTTAAAGCAGTAAAACTTTTGGGTTTCTTTCTTCCATTTTTTATTCTTTTCCACCAAATTGGATACAGATGCTTCAAGTAAAATGTTTGTACAGAATTCTCTGCCATAAAATAAGTCAATCCAGTGAATAATGGCACTTATGTCTTGCTAACATTTCTGTTCAACTTTCAAATTCTATAAACTCATATCAGTACCTTCAAAATAAAAAGGTGCATGAAAGAACTTGCAAAAGTGTAAGTTACCCTGAAAGTCCTCAGAATTTCTGTATCTGAATCCAATGCTCTAGTGCATATCGCACAGAGTTGCTTCTTTCTTAATAATTAGCCACAATGTCTCTCTGCTGTTTTTACAATGAGGCTGTTGCATACATAAGACATCTATTTGACTCTGAAGTACTCTTGGGGAAAAAGCCTGAATAAAGAAAAGTGAATCACATTGGAGATTAAGAAAAACAGTTAGGATATTCTCAGGAAATTAAAAACTTCAGAGGAACATGTGTGTTTGTGATTCACAGTATCTTACTTCTTGTCTCTCTGGAGGCTTTTTTTTTGGTGTGTGTTTGAAAGCCCTTGTGGCCGTGATTTCCTGAATGATGATTGCAGCAGCTGCTGCCTGGTTACAGGTTTGGTGGGTGCTGAAGAAGGCTGCTGAGAAGATGACACTAGTGGTGTGCACCACTTGATATTTAACAGCTCCAGTGCAGGAGGGTCAAAGAAAGCCCAAGTGCTAGCACTCTGCTTCAGTTCACAGAACTCACAGAAGAGCATCCTTCAGAGGTGAGGTAATGAAGACAAAGGACTCAAGGACTAGATAAGGCAGTAGATCTTGAGGACTCTGGATGCCTTGACTCTTGCCTAATTGAGGTGTTCATTAACCATGGCACAGGTTGCCTCCAACAGCTTGTGAAATGGGACTGACATAGCAGGGAATATTTTCCAGAAGGGGTCAGTAATGAAGAATTGCCAAGGCAGAGAGAGGAAAAGTGACAGGAAGAAAGGGCAGGAGATTTGGGGTTGGGAGCAGCTCCACGTGGAGATCTTAGGCACCTGGTACTACCCCTGGGAGATCACACATAGGTGGTTGGATTCTGTGTGACAGAGAGAGCAGACACACAGGGGTCTAAAGAGAAGAATCCCTGGATGCACTGCTGAGGTGCAGAAATGTAGTGAGCTCCGAAACAGTTCTAGTATATAAACAGTTAGGGAGAAAATGTGCTGTGAACGAAAAAAGTTTTTGTTAGTAATATTTGCTCTTCTCAACCTACAGTAAATTTATTCCTCAATTCGCTTGATTTTTCATTTGTGGTGCAAATCAAGACAGACATTCTGCCCCCTCCAGTTCAAGGAAGCAACAAATAGCTGTGATCTCACTTTGCAGCATGGGTCTGAATCTCAAGCATGAGAAATGAGGCAGTAGCCCTTCATATAACACTCCCAGACACTGCTCTGGAGAATTGTGGCTAAGTATATTCACGTATATATACATAATCACATTATTAATGTGCATACAACTGTTCTGCTTCTGAGCGGCAGAATTTAGTGTAGATTATGCTAAATATACGTTTCCCACTGTGTGATGGCGAATGAAGTAAAGTAATGAAGCTCATAACTCCATGCAAATATAGGTATCCTTGGATATTGCTGACACAAATGGCTCTTGGGATAATAAGAAAAGGAAGATATGGAGCTCAACATTGACTTAAATTGTGACTGAAATACCAGCAGTGTATCTAATGAATTGGTCTGCAATTTCTTTATTGCTGGGGCCAGAACTATCCTCATAGTCATACGGCCAAATCCAATTAAATCCTCATGATTAATTTGCTGCTTGTAGAAGGTGAGAAACTGTCAGTATAAAAAATGGGTGTGTTCTACTTTGCCACATGGCACACATCCCAGAGGCACAGTCCTGACAGGATTCCCTCTCAAACAGAAGGGAGAGGGGCTGTCAGTGAAACACCTCATAGGAGCTGGAAAGAAATTTTACACCTGCCCTCCCTATAACTCTGTATCTGCCACATTCTTTCAAAATAGTAGTAGTTTATGACACAGTTTCTAAACTATTAATTTAAAGCCCAACGAAGCCAATTTGTTTCAAAGTCTTGATTCCAGCCGGCATACTCCCACTTCAACTGGTCTAAAATCTGAAACACTTTCAAATTTATTTGTTGATTTTTCTGCAGTGGCAATATAGTTTCTGTTCTAGTTTGAAGATGGATACACTAGTGAATTAGACAAATAGGAAGGAGTAGAACTACTGGCTGTGAGCTGGACTAAAAGAAGCTACTTCTTTGATTAGTCAAAGCAGAGTAAGAAATTGTGTAATTTAAAACTTATAAGGTCACTTACACTATAAATTAATTTTCTTTGGCATATCAAGAGGAAAACAAATCAGCAGATCCTTGTTTTAATGGAGACAATAGAGTTTGAGAGACAAAATAAATCACTAGAGTTATCCTAAGGGTTCTTCCCTCACATTGGAGGGTAGGTAACAACTTTTCTGAAGAAGTCCTTGCCTTTAGGAAGGCACAAATTATGTCATTCTATTTAGGAATAAATTCTAGGTTTAGTTAAGGTGGTTCTTCAACTCTTTGATCTCAGACATCTCAGTACATTTTATGGTATTTCTGCAATGGCTTATCATCTGTGAAGTGGAGACACGTGTCAAAGGCTCAATGTTAATGGCATCTTAGTTCCTTCTGAAACCTACTCAGGTCTTTATGCTGGAACTATGACAAGGCAAAAACTTTGATCCTTAACCCAGGATCAAAGACTCCCAACAATTAATATCGTTGTGGTCACAAAAAAAAAAAAAGCCCCAAAACCAAAAACACCCAAACCCCCAAAACCAATCAACCAAAAAAACCTCTTGAGAAGAATCCAAGTCTCATCATAGATTTGAATTTTCTCAAAATAGATGTTAAATATTCTCCTCAATAATTCTCTTGATGCAAGTCAGACAAGCTTTTGTCCATGATCCATGCTGCTTGGGAGTACTGGAAAATTACAGAAAACAACCTATTTTGAGGTTCAGGAAGGGTGGAAGCTTGATCCTTATGTGTCAGTGGCTTTAGGTTGATTCATACCAGCTGAGGAACTGCGCAGGGTGAGGTCAAGTTTGTCCCATTCCTCCTCCTTGTTGCTCTGTATAGAATATGTAGCATAGCCTACTGTGAGGGAATTGGCAGGATGCCTAATAGCACCAATTAGAGCCAGCAAGTCTCAGCTTTCATGTAAACTTTTAACTCTTGACCATATGAGAAGGGATCTTGAATGCCTGTTCAACAATGTTAAATTGTTCTTTAGTGCTATTAGCACTGAATTAGGAAAAGATGAAGGATTAAATAGGAAAGTGGAAGTGTGTTATGGTATAAAATAATTTGATATAAGTATGGGAGAATTTTTCATCTACCTTGTGTTAGACCTTTGAGCTACCGAATGCTACCTGTAATCAAACACTAAGAAGCCATCCAGGCTTCCTGCATGTTATAGCCCCACACATGGGTCTATAACATTAATCCAGCACAGACCTTGTACAAAACAGAAATTTGGGAACTCTGTGCTGTAACCTGGGACAACATTCATACAGATGTTCCTTGACAGAAATAGCTAGGAATGTCCATTTTTCTTCAAAGTAAAAAAAATGGCTGAGGAAGTATAAAGGCTCTGAAAAACCTTGAGGGAGATTTTTGATTCTGCATTTTGCTGAGCAATAAAAGGCCAGGACTTAGATGTCGATCAGATTCTGCTGCACACCATGCCAATTCACAGTGCTGTCCGATGAACAGATCATCAAAGAGCAGGCTTCAGTGATGGATGCTTTTAGTTTCTCTTCCTTGATGTGATGATAAATTTGTATCTGTACTGACAGGCATTAGTAGACATCTGTCTTTAGTGTTATGTATGCTGTTAGTATTGCAAGAAAATGAATAGGTGCTGACCTGAGGTCTACATGACTGAACAGAGCATGAGATGCCACAGGACATGAGATGAAAAATTGCTGGCTGTGATGATAATAGTCAGAAGCCGACAGAAGTTAACCAGAGTGCTGTGAGATAGCTAGATTTTGAAGATAGTTAAGGGGAATTGTGTGACTGATTGCCAAATCTCAGAGGTAACTGAGGGAACTTTTCAGGGAGTGAAAGCCTGCAGGACAGCAGTGCCAAATCATGTCATGTTGAACTAGGTAATGGTATAAGAAGTACCAAATTTGGGTATGAAGATAGCAGAACTGTGACCGAAAAATAATTCAGGACAGGCTGTTTATTTGGAAGGGATCTGGGAGATCAAGGAGAGGTGCAGCAAGGCAAAAAGGGAGATAAAGAAACAGGGAAATAAATCATAACATAAGGAAATGTGGTAGTTGGTGCAGTCTCGATATCCCTCTCAAGTAGTCATCTACTTTGTCACAGCAGAATAAATAGGAGCAGCAAACCAAAATCACTGTGTTGAATTCAGCACAGAGGTCCCACCTCACTGGCTGCAGAGTAATGAGGACAAGGCTGGCTGCTCCCCTGGAAAACTACTGGAGGGACCAGCCAAGCATCCTGGTGTAGGGCATTGCACTATCCTTTGTAAGTGGGGGAATACTGAAATGACACAACCAAGAAAAAGAAGGATTTTGATGGGCACAGTAGGGAAGAGAGGTTAATGATTGAAAAGAAATAAGAGAAGATATTGAAGAGGATTAAAAAAAAAAAAGTGTGTGAATTAAAGAAATTACAGTGATTCCGCATAAGCATATATGCACACAGTTTAAAACTCATTTGGCCACTCATCAAATTTCAGAGAAGGAAGTATGATTTGTCCTGCCTTCTGGAAGTGGCTTCTCTTGAAGTGTCTTTCTTTCAGTGGTTGCTTCATTTGATTTCCTTGCTGATGTTGTCTCCTAGGAGCTTGCTTTTAGTACTGATTTCTGCATGGCAATCATAGCTGCTGTTAACTGTTATAGGCATAAATAAAGCATGATAGATGAATTAACTGAAGAGTCATAAACAGTGTATTGTCTTACAGGAGGTTTTAAATATTTGCTGACATTTGCTTCAGTCAGACATATATATACGGATACATGTGATTTCAAATATTGATATTTTCATGCTTTATCTTTTTAATGAAGTAAAGGCTGACTGTATGTCTAAGAGAAAACTTCCTTTTTTTTTTTTTGTGAATGAAATATTTACTTATGTTTCCTGTTGTTTCTGCTTATTTTCCTGTTAGATATACTTAACTATCAGTTAAACTTTTTACTTTACTTTTTTTCATTTAGATATTCATAACTGGAATGTTCATATATTGTCTAATTATTTTTCTCTCCTATTTTGAAGATTTCAACAATATGACCACACCTGCTTGTGTGGCTTTACAGCATCAGAAAACAATAGATTATTTTCATATTGGTCCAGCTGACAAAAAACAAAGGACCTTTGAACAGGAAATTGCACACTGTACTCTGAATGCCGCCAAATTGATGAAGTGAGTGGAGTTCCCTGGCACTTTTTTCTGAAAGACCTCCCTTCTGTTAACTGGAGTACTGTGTTTACATTTCCATCTGTCTTCACATAAGAACCTAAGTAGTTGTTAATTGCATACAGAGAGAGGCCCAAGAGAAGAACAACTGTAAAACAGCTTTTGAAGATGCAAGAGTGAGTTTGGGAGACAATCTTTAGCAAGCAACAACAAGAATCAGTAAGAGTAACAATTGTAGGCTGGCTGAAGACACCCAGGACAACAAGACCATTCTAAAATTTATTCTCTCAGTTTTATCAATAAGATACCTCTTCATCAGAGGGAGAAAACCCACAATGCAGCACAACCCAAAATGCAAAAAAATCCTATTTCTACAGCAAGCAGAGATTTTACAGAGCATCATTTCCCATCTCTTATAGGTTCAAGCTAGGTAATATATGTGAATACATAATATCAAAGTCAACCTTCTGTTGAAAATAATCACCTGAATATTTTCCTTCATTTGTCAGAAACTTGCAATGGTTTTTTTGAGATCTACTCCTCTCTAGCAAATGTGATTGAAATTCACCAGTGAATTTCAGAGGAAGGGGAGAGAAAGAGTGAAACTGGAATGAGCTACTCAATCTCAAAATAAATTTCATTTACTTTGGAAAGTGGGTTTTATGATAATTTTCTTAATTGTGATAATAATTGGTAGTAAGATGCTTGAACATGGCTGCACATATGCTGCTCTGTAGTATCTCAGGGCACTGCTGAAAGATATTCTTGTACTGCATATAATACCACTTATCTTGCTTTTTGTGCTCTGGTCCAGCTATCTAAATTTCAGGGACTGACAGCTCTGCTTTCATTTCTATGACTCTCTGAGGGGTTATGAGGAAAATCATTGAAGCTGGAGCTTTATCACTTATTTTCTCTGAAACTTACATATCTATGCAGAAGAGAAATTACACTAGCCTGCTTATTTCATAATTTCTTCATGACATTCCTTCATTTCAGAGCCTATTTCTCAGGCCTTGCAGATTGTGAACAACAGCATTTTGAGAATCATACGGATAAAAAACTTCTCTACATGTCTGTACCTGGCATCTGAGATTGCAGCATAAAGAAAATGAGGATAAAATTGCAAAGGATTTCTGGTCTTGAAAATTTAGTTCAGGCATCAGAAACTGAAGCTGTTTGAGATCCTCTTAATAAGAGGCCATTTATTCCACTGTCAGACTACATTCCGTGGAGAAAAAGTTTTGGTTTAGGAGCAGACTCTTTACATAACATCAAGCAGTAAGCAGTCACACTAAGTGAATTTTTCTCTTAGACAGAAATGTTAGCAAAAAATTGTGCAGGATCCTGCTTCAGAAGGTCAGTCCATATTCATTACATGCACTCCCTTTCTCCTCGGAGCCAGTGAGTTCCTAGCAGCATGAGCTCTGAGGCTGTATTATAAAGATTCCTGCCCTCTTCATCTGCGAGCCTCTTGTTTGGCAAAACTCTCAGTGGACATTCAATGCAATCAATCTTATATTTTATGTCTATGGTTCCTATCTGAAATACCTCACTTTTGTTTTTTTTTCCAGTAAGCATAGAGAGGTAGAAAAAAAGCACCTCTTCATAATTTTGCTGGGTTCATTTGTTCTTCCCAAAGTCTTCTTGTTTTGTCTAAGCATACTGTTGAGCTCTCAAATAGGGACATAAGTGAGATCAGCTTTCTCCACCAGGCTCTGAATAGCCTAACCTGCGCACAAGAGGATTTACATTCCGTTACCATTTTACTCATTTAGTCAACATAGCCTGAAAAAAGGCTATCAGGCACAAATAGCAGCTTAAAACACATAGACAGCAGAAAGCAGAGCAAAATATTACTAAAAAAATAATAGCGTTTTGCACGTTAGTGTTTATGGAGATGCAGCAAAAAGCATATAGCTCTGGGCTGCTCCACTCATTCTGTTCAAGGCTGGACTAATTTTTGCAAATTGCTACCGGGGACATGGTGTGGGGAGACCTAAACTTCACAAGTGAATTCATTTTTTCATGGCATAGGTCAAGTGGCCTAACTTATTTAGAGTAGCTTTAATTTACTGTTTTTTTTTTTTTTTTCACCAGAGATCATCTCACAAGACAGAAGTATTCTTTATATTTTCTCCTCATAAACTATTTTATATGAAGAAAGTCATCTGCACTTGAGAACTGTATCTGCATTATTGCTGATACTGCACTTGTCAGACCTAACCAAGCAATGATGCTGAGGGAAATATCTTAAACTTAATGATTTTCAGTGAAGCCTTTTTTTGTTCAAACAGTGAATTATGGTGGTACTTTTTCCAGTAAGAAAACTATTTTGTAATGAAATTACTATCATGAGTAATAGGTGACAGGAGAAGGCACAGATTATTCCTCACTGTAATGAATTTGTAATCTGAGACCCTAACCCAAAGCTCATTAAAACCCAAAGCAAAACCCACCCCTCTCAAAAGGAAGCAGGATTGCCTCACTAGCAGAGGAGCAAACAATTTTTTTTCTTGAATGATCTCTTTAATTAGAAAAATTTAATTTCAGGATTGCCAAATTGGTACAGTATTTGATGAATCCTTCTTAAAAAGACAGGAAAATGAAAATAATATTTTTAAAACCCCAGAAATAATTGAGCTGCTCTTTCTCTCCCTCTGCTTTTCTTTTCCTTTAAAATAGCCCTCCTTATTTTAAGAGCATAATATCTACTTCCTTATTTCAAATTTCTCAGTTTCTGGTCTCATTATGAATTCAGCTGCTTGACTACAGTTAGATCAAAGTTTTTGTTTTAACAATGGAGATGAACATTCCTTATTAGCTTGATGCAAAGTCAATTTTAGCAATTTTCCCCCTTGGTTAAAAATAAAAAATTACTTATTTTCTTGTGCCTAGTCAAAGTTAGAGGAGATAATATTGGGAGTTACTTCCCTATCATGGACAACTGATTTCTACAGTATAATAAGCAAAAACGAGAAAAAGCAAGTAAGAAAATACATTTGCAAAGAACTGCAGTTATGTCTGAAAGGTATGAACACACAAGACCTGTTTTAGCAAATCCTAAAATTCAGATATGACTGGCTGCTACTACTGCACCTCAGTAATACATGGTGAAAATGTCACAAAACCTGAAACAATGAGCCAGATTTTTTTTTTTTTTAACCAAAAAGAAATGTCAGAATATCTTCAGGTTTTATGTTAGTAGTCATATTTTGAAAATAATGGGATCACTTGATGAACAGCAAAATTATTAAAGATAATAAACATACAAAACCTGTTCTGCCATCTCTCTGTTCACACAAGATTTTTGTGACTTTTATTCACTGGACACATGTGTACACAATCCAGATCACTCTCACTGTGAGGCTTATTTTAAAAGGCACTTTCTGAAATTGAACTTGAACAAAGAAATAATAAAGTTCATTAAAGAACTCATTTGTGTACCAGTCTTATTACTTAGCAAAACAATCAGTTTAATTTTTTTTTTAATTTATGAAACCATTTTGGGATAATCCAAAAATTTAGCATTGCATTCCACACTGCCTTAAGTACATTTTAAGGTAATTAGATGTTCAATATCCAGGATTCCCAGGAAGAGGAATAACTATGAACCTTATACTGTTTTGAAACTCAAAACCCTCTGGTTGCATTTTCATTACTTTTTCTAACCACTTGACTTTTTCTGTCTCTCCTCCTGGTCCTTTTCCACCCCAGCACAATTTTGGATGTGTGGGGTAACCTATGTTTGTTGTTGTTTTAATGCATGCTATATGACAAAGATGCAAAGACACTGGGAGTGTCTTCCAGACTTGTTTGTGCTGTTTCAGAGAGCAGGGAACTGAATGGTGGGAGCTCTCTGTATTCTGCTTAATGAAATTATTTTAATTTCTAGATTTAGTGTCTAGATTTAGATTCTAAATGTAAAAAAAGGTTGTTTAAAGCAAATCACTCTACAAAAAGAAATAAAAATTCCATGATAAAGAAATAAAGTAAAAACTGCCACTGTTTCATTCTCTAATAGTATAGGAAGCATTATGCTTTTCCTTTTGTTGAGTGTTTTTATTTTTCATATTTTTCTTCAAACCATCCTGGGAATTCTGCCAGTGGCACTTTGTTTCCCCTAGATTTGCCACGTGTTTGCTAGTTCTAAGTTTACTACCCAGAGATGCAAGGCAGAAAAATTGAAGAAAGCTTTGGGTTTACTGAATACCCACACCTTCCTGCTATGTGTTTCTCCTGCCACATCTGACTCTGCAGACAGCTGAGTGGATTACTGCTTCTTTAGTCTGACCCTTTTTGCCTGATGCAGGCAGATTAAGCCATGACGCAAAAGGAGATGCAATGCACAAAGTAGGTGAGAATAAATACATAGGAAGAAAGCAAAACTGCACTCTGCCAAGCTGTTTATAAGGGAAACATCCTCTTCAGAAGTAAAATTCCACATCTTGTGTGTTGCCACCAGAAAGTCATTATGGGAGGTATCTACTCCCATTGTGGTTCGCAGTGATTAACATAACCAAACAGAAATGCAGGTCTCATCACACACTGTGACACAATAGCCATAGGGATCTTAGTATCACATAGTATTGAGCTGACCTGACACAAAAGATTTAGTATCTGTTTAAAAATCAGTGTTCTACCCTTTTTGTAGTTTTTTGCTTGCTTATTTCCTTAAAAGAGTTTGAAATGCATATTTATTTTTTCAGGATCTTAACAAATGATGAAGTATTGGTAAAAATATAAGACAGCTGAGTAGACCTAATATTTTTAATAATGTCTTCCTTTCTTCAGTTGTTTATATAAAGCTATAAGCTCTCTGAGAGCAGCTAGTTCATTTGTCTAAGGAACAAAAAGTGGTGAA
>WBMY01017071.1:17027-43227 GCA_013397315.1 Donacobius atricapilla
ATCCACAAAAGTTTGGATTTAAACTGCCGCTGGAGAGAAGCTCTCTGGTTCTGCAAGACAGGCAGTATTAGTATCAGACAAAAGTGAAACTCTCCTTAAGATTCTAGGATTAAAAAGGATAACTACAAAGGAAAAGAGTATCACCTTGACGACATATACAAAACAGCATTTACTGTTTGAAAGGAAAGTTTAGTACTCTGTTTTTGTCCCCACAAGAGTTCCACTGTTACTTTAACTAGCTAATGTATATTTCCAGTAAAGTCAAAAAACCCCACTAATTTAAAGAGAAAAAAAATTTACCAATAACTCCAAGTTCCTATGTGCTTTTACTTCACTATCTCTATTCAAATGTATATTTTGACTACTCCACTGGTAAAGAGTACCAATATAACATTCCCTATGAAGGAAATGTGCAAAAAACCTGTAAACTTTGGAGTGTAGGAGATGGGAATAGAGGGGAATAGGGGTCAAATCATGACCCTCTACCATTTTTAAAAGAAATTAAATTCTCTAGGTGCCAAAAGAAATGAACTTCACAGAAATAAAAATGTGCTGTGGATCAGATTTTGACTTAGCAAGTGGCATGAAAGCAGATTAAAATTGAACATACAATGAAAATCTAGGCTCTGGTATTAGGTATTAGATATCTTAGCATTTACCGTAAGTTTGCATTTGTAAAGCACTGCAAAGGTTTTATAAAGAATGAAAATAATTACACTAAATACAGATTGATTATTTTGTCAGTTTAGAAAGCTAATTCAGAGAGGGCATGGTTTTATCTCAGGTGCCTCCTTCATTAATGCTGGTTATTTGTGATTTACTGGCTATTTGAGGAATCTGGGACTTGAAAAACCTTACTAGTCCCTGAACCCTCAAACTTTATAAGCCCAATATACGACAATGAATGATAGCTTACAAAAAAACAAACCTGAAGACAAAAAAGCAAAAAAAAAAGTGTGGCAACATACGCTGAAATTGTCAGCAGTGTTTCCTGCTTATTAACAAGTTCACCATTGTCAAGGTTCTGGTAAATAAACTGAAGAGGTCTTCATGAAAAAATGAGGTGGTTGTGCATATTCTGATGGGGAATTCTAGTTTGGCACACAAGCAGTGTCTGAATTTATGTACGAAAAGATCTACATAAGCATGGTATGTGAGCAACCCTTTGTTATGTTTAGATTTCCTACCAAAAATACTGCTCTCCAATACACATTTTTATACCCTAATTCCTTCAACCCCATTCCCTACCTGATTGTCTGCTAGAGGCTCTGTGGAGGATTCTGCCTGCCAGAGAGAGAAGAAAATTTGTGTAAGACAAGCAATGTTTGCTTGCTGACTTCAAAATATGACCTCTGTGGCTAAAACTCCAGACAAACGTAAATACTGATGGGAAGGCAATTATTTACAGCTGAAATGTGACTGAGGTACTCAGAAAACTTCAAAGTTGGTGCTTCCCTGGGCTCTGTGATATAAAAATCCTCAGTACTCAGGAGGAGATTCAAAATCACCCAAGGACAAATCCCAGGCAGAAGAAATATCCACAAAGCTTTATCAGTTTCCACAAATTATAAGTGTCCTCACTGTCATATGCTAATATGATTAAGAGTGCCAATGGTGAAACTCTTCAGATCTTCAAAAGTGGCACTGGAGCTGAAACAGCAAGGACAAAATTCAGCACTGTGACCGAGAAAGTGAGACAAAAGCAGTTTACAGAGAACCCCTAGGTGAAATGCAAAGGTCTGAAGGCACTTTTGTGCCCAGTCAGTCACAAGTGAGCTAGCCACTTTGAGGAGAGAGTGGAGGAGAGAAACCCAGAGTAGTGGACATTTCATCAACCTGCCTGTGATTTGCAGCCTTGGTTTAACTACCTGCCTCCTTACTGTGGCACAGTTTTGTTAACTGCAAATGTTATCCTGTATTGGTCCAATATGCAGAGACATTTCAAACACCTTAACTGAGGGCCTTGCCTGTGCATTCATGAAGCATCCTGCAAAGCAGCAGCAGGCTCTTGGGTTCTGCTGTAGGCTGAGTCCTGTCTGGGTTGTACCGCCCAAGGGGTACCTTTTGACGTTACAGACACTCCTCAGAGTTTCAGCAGATGAATGCCCAGCCTTCCCTCACCCTCTGTGCTGCTTTGCCCCTGGGGGACATGAAGGTTGTGGCCTCTGCATGAATGAGAGACACAGGCTAGCCCATGAAGTGGACATTTTTGAAAGGGCTTTCTTGTTGGTTGAACTCCTTGAGGGTGCATATCTGTCTGCTCATAATCTTTAGCCATTTCAGATTGTAGTCAAATGATTTGGTTTGCTTTTTCAGTTTTGCTTTTGTTTGATTTGATTTGTTTTGCTTTCTTTTCCATTTATTTTCCCCCTAGATGATGCATTGACAGGGCTTTTTTTCTGTCTTTCTGCCTTTTCTCTCTCTCTTTCATTTGTCAGATTCTTGGGTGCTTCCCTGCACATATTTAATTTAATTTTCTTAAACAATGGCACCCCAAAGTGTTCATGAAGTCTGCAAGTGCCAGTTTCTTAGATCACTGGTATCTTCACAGACTGCGAACAAAAGGGCTAAAGTGTCTCATCAGCACAGTTCACAATTCAGTTTCACTGTATAAAATCAGCCTCTGCCCAATTGCAATGCAGGAGCTAACCACTTCATAAATTTATTTATTGGTACATAACAAAGGTCTGTCTCAAAGGAAAGTTACAGAAATAGGAATAATTGTGAGGGAGGAGAGAGAATAAAATAAGCCCTGATGCTGTGTCCTCAGACATTAGAGTGATCAAGCAGTCCTTTTCCTGCACAAGATCTGCACTCAGGGAAGAAGGTGCTAAGAGTCACTGACACAAGTTGACAGACTGACAAATTGACTGTATGGCAAGTTTTTTGCTATGAGTACCTAATACGTCCACCTGCATCAGAAACTCAGCCAATGCAGAGAAACTATGCTACTCTTCCAGCTATAACTTCCCCAAATATTTGGAAACGTAAACACGACTCTTCTGACTATGGGTTTTAGTTACCTGTGTAATTAGGTGTGCTCATTAAGAAATACCTAGAAACAGCAGAACTGAATTTTATAGACAAAATAAGGCAAATGACGGTGGACTAAACAAGAGCGTGAACAGCTGTGATGAGAAAATGTTCAAATGCTACCATTTTTTAATAACCTAAAATAATTAAAAGGAAAAAAAAAGGAATAAAAATTTAATGCATTCACCACATTATATTTAATTAGTTGCCCATTTCAATAAATCAGGAAGTCACTTATGCTGATCACATGAACTTGGTGAACCATTATTTTCAGAAACTGAGAATTTGTTTATTTTACTAAAAAGAACCTTACCCTAAACTTAAATTTGGCTACCCTAAACTAAAGAACCATACATGGAAATCCAACCCTGACTGTGCTAAATATGCAGGGTTTCCAGTGTTGGGTTTTTTTTTGATTTTGATTTTTTTTTTAATTTATCACTCAGCTCACGTTGGCTGCCCAGATATTCTAAAGGACCTTATGTCCACGTGAATGTTATTGTTAAACCATTAATATGCAATACCTAGAGATCCTTTTGCATGCAGGGTATTTCAGTGCTGATGAAAGCTGACATTACCTACAGATTATTTTGCCTCTTAAGCATGTGCGGATGATTAGATTGTCTAACATAGGCTTTTATGTAACCAAACACTGGTTGTACTTTTAGTTAGTCTTTCCTTCAAATTATAACTTGTTTAATCTTGTGAAATAAAGGAAAAAGTCAAACATAAAGAAAAATATTTGCTGGGTTCACATGGCTGCAAGGATACAACTTAGTGATTATTTTTTAATTAAAAATTTTCATATTTAATGCTTAACCAAGATTTGTTATTGTGCATCTTTCAATGGATTGCAGATCTTTTCATAGCTACTTCACCATGATTTTGTCTTCTAAACAGTTAAAAAGATTGAGTTCCTTATTTTAACCAGCTTTTTCGTTCTTTAGTCTTTAGTCTAATGTTTGGATTTTTAAGTAGGCTTCTTTTTAAAAAACATTATGACAGCATGTGCTACACGAGAACATATCAAAGCTATAAAGACACTTAATATCACCATATAATCATACAATTTGACGGCCTCTGTTTGGGTGCAGACAGTCAGGAAAACATTAGTAAGGAATTTGTTAGTGAAAGGTGAAAGTATTTCATCTTCACGAAGACATGTGCAATAACTTGATCATCCGCCTCTTGTGCAAGAAGCAGCAAGGAATTCTCTCATGCAGAAATCTCCTCCAAATTTGCTTTGGAGACTACTTAGTGCCTCATGGCTCTCTGGAAACCTTGTTAAAATTCAAAGTACTCAAAAAACAAGTTAATTGAATCTGAAGTCTGTTAAGTCTTCTAGTGGCTTATCCCAAATGAGAAATAATGAGATCTTCTGAAATTAGCAGATAAAGCTATCTGTTCTGTGGAACTGCAGGCTCAGTATTCACTTAAATACTCATCTCATCTTCAAAACGCTGTGTCATCAGGAACTCTGGCTGTACTTTCCTTGAGAAAGAAGCAGGAAAGAAGAGTAGGAGTTAAAATATAGGCAAAATTATTTTCAGCCTTTTAAAGCATCCTTCTAATATACTCAGAGAAAAGTATCTTTACCGAGAGTAAAGTATCCTGTTAATGTACTTTTTTCTCTAATGATTCAGTATACACAAGAGAAAAATCACCTGAAGACAAGTCCTGGCTTCTGTGACACTAGTGAGACTTTTGCCATTGATTTCACTGGCAAAATCTCACCTTGATGAGCAAACACGTTTCCTTTCTTTTTATTTTAATCTTAGAAACATTATTTGATGAAAGAAAATCCAGAAAATATTTGGACAATGGAGCTGTAGACTTCCTTCGAAATGCTTCAGAGTGCAATCATAGATAGGGTAGAAAATTACACTGTCAGAAATGTTTCACAAAATTTCTTCTACTAACTTCATTTTGCTATAGTCAGTAAGTGTCATACTACCGTCTTAAATCAACAAGCAGATGTTACACAGAATTGTCTTGAAGAAAGGCAGTCAGTATCTTTCACCCCTAGGGGTATTATTGCTTTTAGGGAGACTCAGTATTACATGTACCTAAATAAATACCTTTATTTAAAATTTAAGCAGCTAACTGATTTTACAAAGCACAGTCTTAGTACTGTTTTACTGAGTTATTTTTTACAATTGGCTTTCTTTAGGACACAACTAGATGAACTATCCAAAAGGCTCATGTGTAAAAGGAAATTATTAAAATTGTATCAAGAATCCCATGGCAAAAATTCTTCATTATAAGGATCATGATAAATGGTCTCTAAAATTGTCATATAAGTTTCAACCAGTTCACTTTTCAATATATGAATATATATTAAAATTTTATCTGTCCAAAATAGATGATCAATCTAGGTACTGACACTCAAATCCTTTCAAAAACGATGAATGGGATTTGAATGCGATGGAGACCTTGAGCTCTTCTCTCTACAATCAATCTGCTACAGAAAACCTTTGTGAGGCTTTCAAATAGTGCCATTATACATTGCAAATGCCAACTTTCAATTTCACAGGTTAACCCTGTCACACACAACTGTGCCTTTGTGTCTGCGTCTTCCAACATGTGTGTACACACGCACCATTGTTGGGAAAGATGAAATAGGAAAGCCTTATAAATATGATTCCATAGCAAAAGATTTCAAAAATATAAAACCTATAAGCAGAGTTGAGATGAAGGTGATCTTTGAGAACTAAGAGGACAAGCAATTAGTTAGTGGACAACTTGAAAGACAATGGCTTAGCCAGCTGAAGAAGAATCTCCCTTGACTGAACAATACCCTTGGCAAATAAAGGGATGCCAAGGGTCCAAAGGTCGGAGGGACCTCACCAAAGTAGCAGGGAAGAAACAAGGGTCTAGGAATTAGCTTTTAGGGTTTAAAATGTAACATATATGGTAATGTAGTAATTCTTATAGGCTGTATGTAAATTCTATAGGATTTGTGTCTTGTACTGGTTGGTTAGTGTAAATCAGAATATTCAACACTGAAAGAAATAGAATGTGTTGTAACAAGGACTTAGCTCTCTCCCTCTACCTCCTTCTCTCTCGATCTCTCTACCCATCTCTGTCTCAGACTCTTCCTCTAGCTCTCTGGCTCTTGCTCTCTCTTTACCTCCCTCTCTCAGGGCATGCGTGAGCTGTGGCTGGCAGCTTAAGCAAAGCTCTGATACCCATGACCTATGCAATAAACCACGTTTCAAGAGCTGCCCTCGACTCCAGAGGTCTCTTGTCCTGCCATCCCAGACCCATCTCGACAGTCTCCTACACACCATGACGAACCTTTTAATATTTCAAGGATGATTTCCAAAATGGTTTGACAACTTAAGGCATCCAGAGGCTTTTGGAGCACAGGCTTTCATGGAAATCACTACCCTTTAAGTGAGATATTTAGATCTGATACAGCAAATTTGAAACATAAAAGCATAAAACTCTACTATTGAAGCAAAGGAGCGTCATTTTCATCTTGTACAGTGTCCGAAATCAGAGCTGAAGCTATGCCACTTAGGCATAGGTGAGACTTTGCCTGTACAAAAAATGGAAATGCTTTCAATCCCCTTTGCAAACGGAGAAATCTGTACTTTGGTCAAAGAGAGTGCCTGGAGAATGCAGTTTATGCGATTTAATTAACTGAGGAGTAGTTCAGAAGAAGCTGAGGTTTTGACACAGCTGGACATAAATGCTTGATACTCACATAATGAGGAATATGTTCTAGCGTTTTAGCTTCAATTCTGCGATTACACTATTTTGTATCTCTTTAGTCAAAAGAATGAAGAACTATTCTGCCAATTATCCATGATTATTGGAGTTTTCTGCCTGTCTCTTTATCATGGTTTAACACTGGCCCACTGCCAGGCACCCATGAAAGTTGCCCTCTCACTCTGCCCTGCTACAGCTGGGCAGCGGAGAGGGAAAAAAGTTAACAAAGGGGTTATGGGTTGAGATAAGGACCAGAAGAAAATATTCTAAGGGCAAAACAGGCTCATCCTAAAGCTGCAAAGTGAGTTTATTACTAACAGAGTCAGAGGATGATAATGAGAAGTAAAATAAGCCCTTAAAACAACTTTTAAGCCCTTAACACTTCCCNTAGCTCTGTGTGCCCCACTTCGTTTTGATTTTCTCCTAAAACATGTTATCACAGAGGCATGACTAACCTCTCTAATTGACCCAGCTTTGGCCAGNCTGGGCACGGGGTTTTGGTCAGCTCTTGACCTGAGGTTTTCCTCCAGTGCTCAGGGAGAGGAGCCCTTCCCCTGCGAGACCATGGGGTCCCCTTCTACAGGAGACAGTTCTATGTGAACTTCTCCAGCATGTCTCCAATCTCAGGAACAGCAGTCTTCCCCAGACTGCTGCAATGTGAGTCTCTCCCAGAGGCAGACAGTCCTCCCAAAACTGCTGCGGTGTGGGTCACTCTTCCACGGGGGCAGCCCTTCAAAGACAGGCTGCTCCAGCCTGGGAGCAGGACCTCTCTCTCCACTGGGGCTCCCACTGGATCACAACCTCCTCCAGCATCCACCAGCTCCAGCATGGGCACATCCTCCAGGGGCTGTGGGAGGATCTCTGCATCCCCCGTGGATCTCCATGGGCTGCAGGGGCACAGCTGCTGCACCATGGGCTGCACCACGGGCTGCAGGGGAATCTCGGCTCCAGTGCCTGGAGCACCTCCTGCCCCTCCTTCTCCGCTGACCTTGGTGTCCCCGTGTTGTTTCCCTCTCATGTTCTCACCTCCTCCTCTTCTCTGACTAGAAAAATAGCTCTGTGTGCCCCACTTCGTTTTGATTTTCTCCTAAAACATGTTATCACAGAGGCATGACTAACCTCTCTAATTGACCCAGCTTTGGCCAGCAGCATGTCTATCTTCAGAGCCATCAGCGTCCTCCATCCTCAGAGCCATCAGGGATTGGTTCTGCAGGGCATGGTGGAAACTTCCAGCAGCTTCTCACAGAAGCCGTATCTGTGGCCCCCCTGCTACCAAAACCCAGGCTAGGTAAAACCAATACACTCTTTCACTCAGTAATTTAGGTGAAGTTTTCTGAGTAAGGGATAATGCCTCAGGCTTGCTTCTGAGATGGAAGGGATAAGATATTTAAAGTTTATCTTGACCCTTCAGGTATTATAGTAATCCACGTTAATGCATCCTTGAGGGTTCTGATTGCTTCATTCCTTTTGTAATTTAAGATAAGTGATACTATATTACCAAAAGAAAGTAATTCTATCTAAATTTTTCTCTGTTACCAAAAGTCAAAGAACTCTAGATAAAGTCAAAGATACTAAGAAAAGACAGAAACATTAGACATTTTCCATGCACAGGTTCGCATTCTCTTTGGAGACTGGATAATCTTCCCATGATTCTCCTCTACAACCTTATAATAGTTAATTAATGTACCCAAAAAGTCTTCTGTACTTGGTGCTTGAACAATAATGAAAAATCGAAAGGAGAGAAGCTGAACAAATATGTAGCATGGGTAAAGAACTAACCCTATTCTTTTAATTCCCTCTTGAGATATTTACATTTGGAAAGAAGTAGATTAGAGCAGTCCTGTGATAGCTATTAAAAAAAAAATACAAAAACCAAACAAACCACAAAAAAAATCCAGAAAGAAACCTCAAATCCAAATGATGAAGAAATTTTGAGTGGTAGGAGCAGGAATTAAGACATAGTCATGGTCTTTTCGTCACCAAACCCTTGACTGTACCATGTAGGCTGGGGAAAGAATTGCCATTTACAAGGATATTTGAAACAGAAAAAAGGGAAAAATTTCAATATCAAATATATATGCAAATTAATAAGTATTAGTGACTTCAGAGGAATGTGCTATTGTTTTGTGAAAAATATGAGTAAAAGAGAATTGTTCTGTCAAGGTCATGAAGTTAGTAAGGGACTGAAACAGATGAGACTTCAGCATGAATTTTCATGCTGAGTGTGAATATTAATTATGGCAGAAGTCCTAGGATTCAAGGTGAAATTGTTTTTCAAAAGGACAGTGTCATCAGTGACTGCACAAAGATTTCTCTTTGTTCATGTTCTGCACCAGAAATGGTAGGAAAGACCAATGTTTGGATGTGGACCAGCATTTCTAAAACTAGAAAAAGCTCCAGGGTCTCCCAAATTAGGGTTGATGCAGAAACATTTAGAAGCCTTACCTCCAGAGACACTTGGGATGCACATGCAAGTGACTGCAAGCAGCATTATATAAAACCTTCCTTCACTTACATAATGTGAAGGGTGGGACGCTGGTATTTGTTACAGATCACAGAAAAATCCTCTCACTTATCTGCTCTGATATATTTTTTACCTATTTCTTCAGTTAAGTATTTGAACTAAAATGTTCATAGTATAAACTGTCACATGTTTTCATGCATGTGTGCACACACTCATGTCAAATATTATATAGGTTTCAATTGATTTTTGTTATGTGAACTAAGAATGAAATACATTTGCACACAGGGGACAGTTTTATATGCTTGGCAGGCACCAGAAACCCAGTGACATATAGGAGACTTTTTACAACACTGTGATGGTACTGAACTAGCAGGGCTACCACATGTGGTCAGTGAAAATGTGGTTTCAAGGAAGGATTTATAGATTCCACTGACCTGGAATTCATTGTGTCTAGATCATAAATTATGTTAGTGCTGGAGTAATGGTAATATATTGGGTGTTCAATGTCATCATGGACAATTCAGACAAAAAGAAGGGAAAACATAAAGCATAATAATTCCCAGAGGAAGGACAATAATGCTGTAGAGAACTGGTGCTGTGAGCACATGAATGTATCCATGTGACCTATTTCCAGTCAATTGGTTTTCTGTGTACCAATGCCACTGCACTTGTGAATGCAGCACACATGTTGGCATGTTTGTGACCACCTCTCCACTGAAGTGATGTGCTGCAGAAAGCACTGTGTCTACATGACAACTGAAAAACAGCCTGTGGTTCATGGTGTTGCTACCTGCTGGGAAAAACACACTTTTTCAGGAAAACATCAAAATTCTTTTGCCAGTAAGGCCATAAAAAATCAAAAGTTAAAAAGTGGTTCTAATAATCCTTTTCCCCTTTATATTGGGTTAGAGGGCAGCACATACTTTTCATGAAGGGCAGGAAGAGCTTAAATATACATATTTTTAGAGTCTTGTGAAATTGTGATCCTTCTAAGTAGACTGTTGATTAGAAACAAATGGTTTAGGAAAAAAAAAAAGAGGCTGGGGTACCCCATACACCAATTCATGCATGGATGCAGCTTTCTCCAGAGTCTGAGAGATTCAGGTAAACACTAAGAAATCTGCTTGTTTAGTCTGGCAGGCTGCTGTCTCACTATCATATTTCTGCTAGAATTCCTAAAGGGCAGGTTCCTCTCTCACAACTGAGAAAATTTGCCCTTGCAGAACAAGGATTTAACAACTATAACAGGATAACTTCTCAGTCTTGGAAGGCAAAGATGCTTGGGGAGACAGTGGGGGGGTGGGGCATGGAATATGGGAGTCTGGAAGGGGGGAAGGAAGCAACCTGTTTGCAATGCAGCATGTCTATTTTACTACTGTGTAACAGTTGGTGAATGGTACTTTAGCATAGTAGATGAGGATTTTCCAAAATGCCTTTGCTGCAGGGTGATGACCAGACAAAAGTAACACATAAGTCAGTGAGACCTTGTCTGCATCTGCCCATGTCTTGGGGACCATCCACATGCAGAAGGATGCAGAATTGTGCCCCTACAGAGAAAAAACTCCCTGCGTCCCTGTCGTGATTTAGGACGAATTTTGGAAGAAACCTCCAAATAGAATCCCTTGAAAGCAAATTCAAGTGGCTCCTCCTGCAACTGGTCTGGGAAAAGATTTCCTTGGAGAAAAGTGGAAAAAACTGTTCATTTAACAAGCAAAGTATTCACAAGCATAAAAAAAAAAAGAATAATAGTGAACAATAATAGTAAACAATAAAACCTCTCGCGAGATGACAAATTGAGAAAGTCCTTGCTGTGGGTGTAGCTTGGCTTGCTCAGTCTCTTATCAGTTCCTCCAGCACTGGAATGTCGCATCCCACGCCCTGGTGGGGCACAGATGCAAGTTCCTGCTGTTTTTCTGTGGTTTTGGTCCAGAGCAGGTTCAAAGAGTCCCAAGAAAAAGAAAAACCACAGTCCTGGGAACTTCTCTGCCTCAGCTAGCTGAAATAACTAACTAAAAAGTAAAGGAGAGCTTTGTCCCACATGTCCATGCTGCAGACAACAACTGTCTATGTGAAGGATGCTGAGGAGAGAATGCAGTTTCTGCAAATGAACTCTACTCTTCCCCTCCCTTTGCTCTCAGAACCAGTCTTAAAGATGCAGAATAGAATATCCAGCACAAACAGAGCAGACGTTTGGGGATACAAGCATCCCAAAGCCACCCCAGGACAGTCCCAAAGATGTGGGATGGTCAGAGCAAGGACTGGGGCACCTGAGACCATGGCAGGGAGGGGAATGTGGGGCACCAGCCTGGACTGGGGTGACTGTGAAGTCAGTGAACATCATAGAATAGAGGTGTAAAGTTCTAGACTGAAATTTCTATCTTCCCACAGCAGCACTCCCACTTAAATAAATTGTACATTTTCTGTTAGTGGGTGGTGTCAGTCTGTCCTTTCAGGTTACCTCAGGGACCTCAGCTCTACTTTCAATTTCAAAATTCAGTCTGAAAAGTCACAGTGTGGTAATAGTGATGAAAAGATGTATTTTTGTTCTGGAGACTGCAAAACAGTGGGAGAACCTTATGGAGTAACTGGAAACTGGTCTCATTTGAAGGGAGGAGAGTTCTGACAGAAAAGCAAAATCTGCCATTGAAAGAGAGTATTACTATAAATAAGGGCCCATTTTGCCAATCTGAAGTTTATCTACTTCATTCTTGGAAGCTTGCCCATAACCTTCAGAAAAATCAGATTAGTGGGTGTCAAAAGGAACAATTGGTCAATATTTGGGAATCACAGATGGGAAGCAAGTATCCAATGTGCCATTTAGTTTTTATGGTTGTGTATAAGTTTACAAAGAAAACACCTTGCTCTTTTTTTACCAAATAAATTACTAATCATTAAGCTGGACTCTTTTATACATACATTTAGTTGCAGAACATTTAATCTTCCTGAATATTTCTCATTTCCTCTTTAAAATACTTATGGTTTTAACAAGTGCTTAGAGATTATCTTAAAAAAACATTGTTTATCAAAGCAACTAAGCCAGATACTTTGCTAAAAACATATGTAGAGAGATTACATTTATAATTACGTGGAGATGACCTCTGAAAGGAAACAAGAACACTATATAGTGCTGAATGAGGAAGACTTACTCATCATTTTATGAATACTGAGCTGAAGACAAAATCAAATTATTTCTTAGTGATTAAAAGTGAGTTTCACAGAAGTTTTGAAAAATCCTCTGTGAAATTTAACAGAAAACAGGGAATAAATTAGTTCAGCTGCTAAAACATTTTTTATGAAAGTTTAATGTGCAGAGATAAAATAGCTGGCATCTGTTTTCCTACAGCTCAAAAATGCTTATCTCAGATCTGTTTCTAAATATAGAAAAACCTCCACATGTTATAGTTAAGGAAAATTAATATGAGAATTATTCATTTTTATTGAAAAGCCAAGAAATTTGAAGCTAAACTTTCCAACTTCTGTTATTGAGAAAGGAAGATATGCAGCAGTAAATTTCACTCTGAAAACATTTCTGTATGGTAATTGTCTACTCCTTCAGGCACTATATAGCTTAAAAAAACTTAGAAAGAAACAGAAACTGACCTTTGTAATCAGATATCAAAGCTTGCTTTACAAATTATTAATTCAGTAATGTGGCTAAAGCTGTGATGCCTCACTCTGAGCTGATAGCACTGCAAATGTCTGGGCTGCAGATGAGCTACATTTTTGCATGCCATTGGTGTTTCAGCAGAGCCCTGTGGGTATTAGGCATTTTTCAATCATTATCCCAGCTAGATTATTGGAAAAAAAATATTTTTAACAGCATACTGTAAACAGGTCTCTTACAGTGACTTATTGTGTTTTAAACATGGTAATGTATACTGTAAGGTCTTGTGCAAAATTAAATCTCATCAGTCTCATCATTAGCACTATCCTAATTTCTTTGGTGTAAAAATAACAGTAGGTACTGATGGAAAGGTTTGGTGAGTTCAGCAGGAGGTCTGGCTGAATTCAGTACAGAACTATCATTCTGCTGTTTAGTTGCCATTTATTTAATTGTACCTCAGACTTCCTGGAACTAGCAGAGTGTTCCTTCAGGTACAACTCTCAGGAGTACCGTATAGCAAATATACCTGGGACCTGTCACTTACTCATTTGCTGTACATGTTCGTAATGTACCTGCTGCACTCCCCCTCAGAGCACTTGAACTCTACTGAGATGTAGCACTGACATTTTTAGACAGAACTTTTGATGAAAGGGAGAGTGGTGGCAAACAGTACGCCCTGCCCGCATGTACACTGCTGAGGTTACAGAGAACCTTTCCATTCCTGTACAAATAACTTCTGATTACAACTGGAATATTTGCTGTTTTCCTAGTAAAGATGATGATACTTTCACCTGCACTCATCTATGTGAGTCAAAATCTACCCCTGTCATATTGTAAACAGAAAATAATGGTATGGAATAAATCCTCCTGCTAACTATCACTTAAAGTGATAAAACAAAAACAAGGCATTACACTTTCTACAAATAAAGTGTTATCTCTTATTTCATACTGTGGTAAGAACTTTTGGGTCACCATGCAGAAATAAGTAAGCCATAAATTGCATAACTGGCTTTTGTCTGTAGAGTAACAATTTCCCAAGGGCAGTTTACAGGGAAATCCATTTGCATTTCACAGGTCAACGGGCTTCAGAAATGTCACAACTTTAAATAAAATAATTGAAATGAAACCATGATTGTATATTCAGGATGTAGTAGAAAACCTTGATGACAGCTTTACAGGGCCAGATTTCTTGAACCCTTAGGAGGGTTTTATATTTTTTTCTTTGCAAATAGCTATAACTGTGACATGGTGGACTTGAAGAGAAATGTCTAATAGTTCAAATATGGTAGTCTGTAAGGCCTGTTCTTTAGTTCTTGGGGCTCAGAGCAAACTTAATCTCTGTTTCAGTTCCTCATCTGTGAAATGGAGATGAGATTTCCCTTATAATTTTTTATCCACTTGGTTTTGTGACCTCTGAAGAATAGCAAATTTTTACTGTTTTAATAAGTGTTTTGCTCTGTGGATAATCAATATTCTAGACAATGCTTCCTTGAAACAGAATGAGATTATTGCAGCTCAGGAAGTCCTTATGAAGTGAGGAAATTTGCTAGCAACTGTGGTTCACCATCTTGGAAACTTAAATAAAAAGCATAACTGTAATACAAGATATCAATGCAGTTTTACTGCCTTTTACAACAACGCAGTTCAATACACCACAAGTGTTTTATTACTGCAGTTCAGCTTGATTTCCATCACCATATGATCCTCTCCACATGTAGTTTGACCGGCATAAAACAACTTATTTATAGCCTTCCTTCTTGAGTAAATTCTTTTCTTCATATTGTAGGTGGTACATAAAATCATGTTCAGCACAAGTGGATACAACAATTAAAAAAAAATTGTTGCTACAAATTCCTGGATCAGAAGAGAAAATACACTGAGCCTTCTTTATCCTTTTGAACTGCCATTCTTTCTTTATTCTATGTGTATTGTTTTTCAAGGGAAAAGTCTTTCTTTTTAACTTAAGCTCCTTAGTCAAACTAAGTGCTTCTGGATTCTCTTGTGTGAGTTGCAGGACTAAAGTTTGCCGGTGGCTAACTGGCGTATAGATTTTGGGAAGAGGTATATGTGTTCCTAATTTTGTCTTCTCTTTGACAGAGTTCAAGACTTCAAAATGATTTTGCCATGCTCAAATGGATTGTTTGAATTATTACTCAATAATCAATAAGACATTAAAGGCTATGAGATAAAGATGATTAAAACACAGGTACCATTTGGCAAAAAATGTATCTTATTTCATGAAAAGACGTTGCAATGTGAATCTCTAATGCAACCAGCACAAAGTTCTAGTGTATTAACACAGAATAAACTGATTGTATGGAAGAAGAATGGGATTGTTTCAGAAGCTGGACATTTAAGTTTCCTGCTGTCTAAAAGCAGAATAATGTAAAGAAAGTTATGGACTGGCATTGCATAATACCTTAGTATTATGGGAGAAATAAAAAAAAAAAAAAAAAGGAGAGAATTGGTCTTATTAATGGTGAGCCTATAATTGGTGATATAAATTCCAGAATAAAAAAAATCAGTGAGAACATATGGTTGCTTCCAGACAAGTGAGACAGATGGAGTAATCATTAAGCACGAAATGTATCAGCATTGCTATGTTCAAGTTTTCCTATCTGGTGAGCTAAGTTATATCCCATTCCGAAGTAAACATTTTGTTGAAAAAAAAAAGATAAAGGTCTGTAATTTTTAAGTATAAAGCAAAGCCACTTATCAAAATGTACAGATAAATAGAAGCTTTATACTGTGATTTTCTTTTCTTTCCTTTTTTTTTTTTTTTCAGCACAGGGTAGAGGACTCCTTTATGTTTTAAAGTGTTGTTAGTCTTGGTAAAAAAGGAAACTTATGAACTTTCTGTCTGTGCCAGACTCACCTGCTGTTGCAATTCTTACAGGGTTGAAATATTTCACTCACCTCAGTGCTGTTCTCTGCAAGCATTAAAATTAATGCAGAAATTTCATTCAATGAAACCTTTCAGCCAGGAGACTAGCTGACAGCACTGTATTTATTGTTTCTTCATATAAATGTTCTAATTTAATAACTTGGAGACTTACTGTTTTCAGTATCCCAACTGAACATATTGCATATAACAATTTTTCATATATTCTTGAATCAGCAGACTGGCTGTTAATTGCTTGCAACACTCCCAAATTGGCCATTAGGAGAAAGAACCTCTGCAGTACTTTTATTTTCTGCCTTCCCTGTTTTCCATGCTACCAACCCTCAGCTGAGAAATGAAATGCCAAAATGTTTTAATTTTGTGGCACCTTTCAATTCTCCAACTGGCAGGCCAGACATTACATGCCTTTAAGATACTCTTTAAAATATTTCTTCCTCAATTTGTCCATAAAAAAATGCAGTGCCTTGTTAGACAAAAACAGTATTTGCCATGTAAACACATCATTGAAATTTTCCAAGAAACATTCTCCATATGTTAAGGTATTCCCTTAGCTTCCATATTAATAATACAATTTATAATTACATCTGTGCTAATTGAGGATACTGTGGATCAATACAAACATGATACCTGCTGGATGTATATTTTCAGGGCTTTTACAAGATTCACGTAACTCACTCACTGTCTGCACATTCCTTTGGCCTCCGTTAGCATATCTGGGGCCATGCTATGAACTTTGTATCACAGTTATAGCCTTTCAGTCACTTTAGGGACAATAACGATTAGCGTCCTGTTACCATTTTTCTCAACTTTACAGTACTTTTTCCAGAAGAATGCGTCTTGGCTGAGGTAGCCTGATTTCAGTGCATGCCTCCAATACAGATAGGGTTACTACTGTTAGGATCTGTTTGTAAAACAACCAACAAAACATCCCATTTACTACAGAAAGTATTGTTTCCTGACCATCAGGAGAGATAAGCAACTGCTTTCTCTCACCCTACAAATGAACTACTTTAATTCAGAAACAGTTTTGTAGCTGACACCACCTTTCCAAATACTCTTACATTTCTATGATGTCTGACACTCCCCCAGACCAAATCAAAAGGTGTATCTATAAAAAAGAAGCAGGACTGTGTTGGGTTTTTTTTTCCCTAAATGGTTGAATTAATCCCTTTTTTTCTGTCATCCTCAAAGACAATTTTATAATTTTAGTGGAAGTAAAATGGCATTTAATGTGTTCAGGCAATTTTATGCTCAGCAGCCTGACACTGCAATACAGAAAGTGGTGACACTGAATCTCTGCATCTGGAGACAGTCACATGGAGCCTGTTTGTAATTGCATGCCTAACTGATAGTCACATGAGTCACACAGTTTAGCCTTCATGAGCATACTCTCTAGCTATAGCGGTCTTGTAGTGTGAGGAAGACATGCTCTCTAGTAATAAAGTGCTGTTCGATTTCTGATTTTATTTTTTTCAGAGGATCCAGCATTAAAGTGCAAATATCAGGAGAGTAATTTCCCAAGAAGGTTCATCTAAACCATAGTATAGAAATTCAGTGGAGTTGTGCATTCACAGAAACACATCTGCACCTTTTCTGAGTGTGTGATGTTTGATCCCTGGAAGTTTCCTTGCTAACAGTGGATATCCCCACAGCTGAAAAGCAGACAAATACAAGCATTTACCCTCCTGTAGCTGCATATTAGAATGATAGTTCTTGGGACTCAAATTTTCCATGTATTTGCAGAAACATCCGTATTACATAGTCACACCCAGATATTTCAAGAAACCTGTGGTCACCAAGGAACACAATGATTATCATTCAAGTGCCTTTGTTAGGTTACAGCAGAAGTAGGATGCAACTGGACTGTCCCTATGTACTGGTACACCCTCCTGGTGAACATTGTTAGTAGAACATATAGAACTTTCTGTTAAAGATTGTTCAAAATTTGCTTTATAAGATCTATTTCTCGGTTGCTGCTTTGGTTAAAACATTCACATATTGGGTCACTGCTACAGCCCTCAACTCTATCAGCTCAGACACTTCTGTATTCTGTAAGAATAGGGTAAACTAGCTAGTTTTGTTTGAGAATAAAAAAGTGTTAAATCTATTTAAGTACTATTTTTGTGGGCTTCCTTGCTTTAAAGTAAGGCTTGGAGGTCCCTTAAGGGTTTTAGTATCCTCACAGCTGAAGGTCCAGAAAATTTCTAGGGAGCATGTTAAAGTGGTTTTTTTCCCACTCACAGTGAAAATCTCTGCTTGTGTTACATTTATATGGAATTTTCTGCGTTCCACTTTATCCCCTGTGCCTCCTGTCCTGTGACAGGAAACCAGTAAGAAGAGTCTGGTTCCAATCAGCATTACTCCCCCATCAGATATTTTTATATGTATAAAAATAATTTGTAGAACTACACAAATATGCATAACATTCAACTCATCTTTATATATTAAATATGTATCCATGTCCTCCCTGATTCTCCCGTTCTTCAGACCGCACAATCCCAGCTTTCTCAGCCTCACTTCTTAGGAGAGATGATCCAGCCCCTTTATCATCTTTGTGGTCCTGCACCAGGCTTGCTTCAGTATGTGCACATCTGGGGAGCACAGAAATAGAACCAGCAAATCAGGTGTGTTTGGCAACATGCTTCATTGTGCAGACCAGGACCTCTCTCAGACATTTCAAAGATAGGTGAGAGTGACCATGCAATGACATCTGGTATCTCCCTCAACATTCCTGGATGCAATCCACCAAAGATTTGTGTAAGTCTGATTTGTTTAAATGCTTCCTAATCTGACAATCCTCCCCTACTGAGAGCAAGCCTTCCTGGTTATAGACTTTCTCTGTGGTGTCAGGGGTCTGAGATTTCCAGAGACTGACCCTAGCAGTTAATATCAAAGGAAAGAAGGCATCAAGTACTTCAGCCTACCCTATATTTTTGTCACCAGGTTCTCTGCCCTGTACAGCAGCAGGTCCACTTTTTTCCGTAGCCTGCTTTTTGCTGCTGGTGTACCTACCTGCAGGAGATTTTCTTGTTCTTCATGTCTCTTGTGAGATTGAATTCCTGAAGCCCAGGTCCTGCTTTTTCCTCTGTCTTATTCTCTCATGTTTCTGAAGTTCTCTGTCTCATCGTCACCCCAATATTCCCAGCCAGTCCTTCCTTGCTGTCAGTAGGAGGTCTAATATTAGCTCCACCGGAAATTGTCAACAATGCCCTACAGAAACCTCCTGGATTGTTCATGCTGTCCTATGTTGTCCTTCTTGCAGATATTGGAGTAGTCACATTTCCACATGAGGATCTAGGTATGTGACCTTATAACTTCCTCCAGTGCCTGAAGGCCTTTTCTACCTCCTACTCCTGGTCAGGAGGTATGCAACAGATTTCCACAACAATGACACCCATGTTGCTCTGCCCCCTAATCCTGACCTTCATATACACAAGAGGTTAAATAAATCTTTGAAATAATTGTGTTTGCTAAGTAGGTAAATGTTACAAACTGCAAGTCTGTTCCTTTGGTTTGACTTCCTGGCTTTGCAATGTCAGTGTCCAATTATTGGGCTTGGGAGGAGAGAGATGGCAGATGTGTCATTTCTGCTAAACTGGAGGAGGAACCTGAGCAAAGGGATGCTTATGAATCCAGACATCTGTTCAAACAGAAGTTGAGTGGTTTCTCTTTTGCAAAAGTTTTCATAAACATTTAGTTATGTGACAGACCTTGGGTTTTCTTCTAAATTGTTCTAGTAAATATAGAGTCAAACGGCATTGATCAATGGTTCAGATTGGTTCTCATAAAAAGCATGACCTTGCATTTATTACTGAAATTTGTTCTGCTCTCCTGGGTAGCTTCTGAAAAGTCTTATTTAATATTGACTGACTTGTTCATGTTGCTGTTTCTGGAATCTCAGTTTTATCCCTGCTTTCAGAGTTTAATTTATATTTGTATAACTATCCTCTAGAAAACTAATCATAGCAGAGATGCATGGATTACTGCATTCTGATATTTCTGACAAATTGGAATGTGACCATTCATTCCCACAGGGGTTTTCTGGCTAAATACATAAGCTCAATGAATTAAATGACAGAACTCCTCTCACCTCAGTACCACCTCTTTCTAGTCTATTGAAGCACTTTGGGAATTCCATGGCACAAGGGAGCTTATCAAAGTCTGTTGGAAGTCCAAATAAATTACATCAAGTGTTCTTCCTTTAGATATATTCAGAAGACTGATTTTCGGGATTTTTTGGTGTGGTTTTTTTAGTTAGGTTATTTTAAATGCTTATTATAGTCAAATAAATAATTTAATCTTCAATTTTCTGAGCTAATTTAAAAAGAAAATAATGCTGATACAGAAGTATGGGTTCTGTTCTCTCTCAGAATTTTGTCTGTTCCTGAGCTCCCTGGAACTTGCTTATATTTGTCTGTTTCTTCTCTGACTCCATTTGTTTCATATTCTCCACATGGTACAAACCACTTTTTGGTGCATTCAGAACAGATGCTGCTTTCAAGCTGATTCATGGCCATCTTTCAAGGGGGTTGTGAGGGAAACTGTTCTCCTGCAAACTTCCTGATGACACCTTTGCTGCACAGATTGCAGATTTCAGTGCAGAGACCTGTTTCTTTATGCATGTCAGAGAAGATATTGCACTGAACACCATTTATGTTGTATGACAATGGATTCTTCATTAAACATAACAGAAGTGTGTAGGCATTTCTCAGTTTCCAGGTATGCATCATGTTGGGTGCTGAACAGTGAGCCAACAGCCTGAGTGGCTTGTAAATCAATAAGATTTACAATCCTCCTCCTCCACTTCAGAATTTGACAGGTAGGACTGTCGCCTGTTACTACAGGTATAAGGCTCTGGACCCAGAAGGCCAGACAGCTGGTGAGATGGGGGAAATCCTTCCAGGATAGAGTGGTATCTTAAAGCAACACCACCTGTACCCTGCATTGCATCCTCATCTATCAAGAAGAAGGGTAGTTGTAATAGGAGACTCCTTTCTAAGGGGAATGGAGGGCCTGATATGCAGACCAGGGCCAACTCGGGGAAGTCTGCTGTCTCCCAGAGGTTTGGATAAAGGACATTACTGGAAAACTCCCCAGTCTAGTAAGGCCCTCTGATTACTGGCTGCTATTTATTGTTCAAGCTGTCAGTGAGAAAATAACAAAGAGGAATGTGACAGTAGTCAAAAGAGACTTCAGGGCCTGGAGATGACTGGTAGTAGGATCAGGATCACAAGTAGTGATATCTTTTATTCTCTGGTAACAAAGAGTAATATTGATAGGAATAGGTGGATCAGTAAGGTCAATATGTCAATACTCTGAGATTGGAGTAATCAGAAAAACGTTGGGGTTTTGTCCATGGGATGATCTATTGAGCACATGGTCTACTGACACGTGATGAGATGAACCTATCTCAGAGGGGAGAATGAATTCTAACACAGGAGCTAGCAGGGCTCGTAGGCCCTCCAGTGATGAACAATGGGATTATCTGCTAAAACTTGAGCAAACCAGGCACTAATGGGGTCCTTCAATCTGCTTCAAAAGGTGTTGGCTACAATGCACCACACCTGAGATATTTCTACACTAATCCAGGTAGCATGAGGAACAAATGGGATAAGCTTGAAACTTTGGTCCAGCCCCACACTTATGATATAATTGGCATAGGAGAAAGCTGGTGGGATGAATCCTGTGAGTGGGGTGGCATGGGGGACACTTACAGGCGCTTTGGGAAGGATAGGCAGGGCACAGATGGAGGGGTGACACTGTTTGTAATAGAAGGGCTAGAATGTATGGAGCTCACAGTTGACAATGACACAGCTGAGAGCCTCTGGATAAGATTCACTGGGCAAACAAATAATGCAGCTATCATCATGGGAAACTAGTACAGACCTATGGCCAGAATGATAATGCTGATGAATTAACCTTTGAGGAACTAAGGGACACTTCTTATCAGGGAACCTTGGTTGTTGTGAGGGACTTCAACCAGCCAGAAATTAACTGGAAGCGTCACACAGCTGATAAAACCAAGGTCACAACATTTTTAAAAAACCTTGGTGACACCTTATGGAACCTAAGGCAGCTAACTTGGAAAGACTCCCTCCTTGACCTACTGCTTGTCATCAGAAAGGATCTCAGGAGTGAAGTGGACATTACTGTACATATTGGTCACAATGACCATGGAAGTAATTAAGTTTAAAAATCTCTCTTGATGGGAGGAAAAGTGCCAGCACAACCTCAGCTCCGGTCATGAGGAGAGCAGAGTTCAGGCTGCTGAGAAAATTGGCAAGGACCCTTGGGAAAATGTGTTTGCAGGGGCTGAGGTCCATCAGTGCTGGTCACTTGTTAAACATCACCTCTTAGGAGCACAGGAGCAAAGTTTGGAAGTCAAACAGGTGAGGCAGGAGGTCAGCTTGGCTGAACAGGAATCTTCTCTTGGAAACAAGGCAAAAAAGAAAGTATATGCCCAGTGGAAGCAAGGTCAGGTGACATGGGAAGAATACAGATATGCTGCTTCCCATTGTAGGAAAAAAATTTGTAGGGCTAAAGCTCTGTTGCAGTTGAAGATGGCCAGAATTGTGCGGGACAACAAAAATATTTTTAAAAAAGCTATATTAATGGCAAAAAGCAGCATAGAAATAACATCAGCCTGTTACAGGATGAGGGTGGTCATCTTGCAAAAGGGAACAGGGACAAGGCAGAGGTGTNCCCATTGTAGGAAAAAAATTTGTAGGGCTAAAGCTCTGTTGCAGTTGAAGATGGCCAGAATTGTGCGGGACAACAAAAATATTTTTAAAAAAGCTATATTAATGGCAAAAAGCAGCATAGAAATAACATCAGCCTGTTACAGGATGAGGGTGGTCATCTTGCAAAAGGGAACAGGGACAAGGCAGAGGTGTTTAATGCATTCTTTGTCTTTAACATGGACCAAGGGGGTCCCAGTGCCCTGAGCTGGAGGACCATGACTATGAGAATGATCAGCTCCCAGCTGACCCTGAAATGTGCAGGATCTGCTGCTCCAGCTGGATCCCCTACACATCTATGGGACCTGATGATTCATTCAAGAATCCTCAAAGAGCTGGCTGATGTCACTGCAAAACTTCTCCTGATGAATTTTGAGTGGTCTTGTGAATTCAGCGAGGTCCCAGTTGACTGGATGCTACCAAAGATTGTCCTGATTTTTAAGAAGGGTGAGAAAGAGGAGCCCAGAAATTACAGACCTGTCCGTCTCACTTCAGTTCTGGTTAAAGCTATTGAGAAGATTATTCTGGGAGGTATTGCAAAAGATGTGAAGTACAACATAGCCACTGGGCCAGCATGGCTTCCTGAAAAGAAAGTCCTTCTTGTCAAACCTGATTTCCTTTTGTGATTAGGTAACCCATGTAGCTGACCAAGGGAAACAAGCGGATGTAATCTTTTTGGATTTCAGAAATTTTTGATACTGTTTCTCTCAGGATTCTCCTAGAGAAAATGTCCAACACACTGCTGCATAAACAAATTATGTAATGGGTGAGCAGATGGCTCATGAGTTGGGCACAAATGATTACAGTGAATGGGGTGACATCAGACTGGAGACCTGTCACTGGTGGGGGCTCCATCCTCAGCCCTGTGCTCTTCAACATTTTAATAAATGACCTGGACACAAGATTGGCATGGATACTAAGATGTTTGCAGATAATTGGAGGAGATAGTGACTCCCTGGAAGGAACAGAGGTCTTGCAGAGAGACCTGAACAGATCAGAGGGCTGAGCAAACACTAACTGTATGAAGTTCAACAAGGGAAAGTGATAGATTCTGCATCAGGAATGGGTCAACCCCAAATACAATCTGGAAAATGAGATGATGGAGAACAATGACACAGAAAGAAAGCTGAGGGTCCTAGTTGGTGGCAAGTTCAACATGAGTCAGCAGTGGCCTGTAAGCCAAGAGGGCCATCTGTGTCCTGGGGTGCATCAGGCACAGCATCACAGCCGGGCAAGGGAGGGGACGGTCCTGCTCTGCTCTGCACTGGGGCAGCCTCACCTCAAGTGCTGGGAGCAGCTCTGGGTGACACAATATAAGAAAGACATTGAGCTGTTAACAGAGTGTACAAAGGAGGGCAACAAAGATGGTGAAGGGCCTTGAGGGGAACCCATATAAGGAGTGGTGAGGTCACTTGGTCTGTTCAGCCTGAGGGAGACTGAGGAGAGACCACATTACAGTCTACAACTTCATCACAAGGGGAAGTGGAGGGGCAGACACTGATCTCTTCTCTGTGGTGACAGTGACAGGACTTGAGGAAATGGCCTGAAGTGTCAAGAGACATTTAGATCAAGTATCAGAAAATTATTTTCACACAGAGGGTGGTTGGACACTGGAACAGGTTCCCCAGGGATGTGCTCACAGCATCAATCCTGATAAAGCTTGAAAAGCACTTGGACAAGGCTCTCAGGCACATGGTGTGAACCTTGGGGCTGTCCAGTGCAAGGCCAGGAGTTTGTCTTGATGATCCTTCCAGGTCTCTTCCAACTCAGCTTAATCTGTGATTCCATGAAGACGGGACAGAGAAAAGGGAAAAGAAGAAAAAAATACAAGTGAAATGAAATCACCTTTAAATAGTGGCTCAGGGACAGACTGGGATCCTAGAACCTGGTTTTAATACCTGCTCTTACATCCTATCTCTGCTGCACTGTGCTTTGTTCTAAGTGTGGGAGATCCCAAAATTTATTTCAACTTTTTCTTCAGGAAGCAGATTATTTAGTACATATATGCTCCTAGAGAGTGTTTTTTCTTTGTCTAAGACTCTCATGGTGGTTTTGTCCAATGTTTCTTTCTTTTTCCTATTTCTCTCTCCTCTTTATTTACTGTATTGCTTATTGAAGGTATTTAAATATTTTACTGATAGGTGTATTAATTATGCAATAGAGAGCTATATCAGCCCTCCATTTGCCTGTTCAGCTTTGTAAAATGACAAATAATTTTACTGTATACTTTCTCCTAATAGAACTTCACCAACTCTGTATTTACCTTCAAGCTGTGTCATCTTGAATTTATTGTGTTTCTACAGTGAAGTCTTATGTGTCTGTGATGCAACTTGGCTATTTTTGTTGTTTATACCTTGTTCCAGCATGCCTGTCTAAAATCATTATTATAACATTTTTTGCTATTACATGGAAATGCTATAAATTCCCCACTTTAGATTCCTGCCAGTAGATAGGCTGACCTCAATGTGATCTTAAGGTTTTTCTACATGTGTATGCCAAGGGATTCTGCGTACACTACAGCAGTTAGCGTATTCTTTGTCACCAATTTGTCATATTTAAGAGGCTTTATTTTCACAAGTGAAAAATGCCCATTCCTATAAAATAACCTCCTTTCAAGTATCTCCAGTTGTCAGTCTAAACCAAGGTGGCTAATGTGTTAGAAATGTAGCCCATTAAAGTATGGAACTGCCTTGTTACACAGATTCAGGACGGTGTTATTTTTATACTTTAAATTTCCTTTATTGAGATTTGGACCCAGTATAACACGCATGGGAGAAATGAAGTCTCCCAGATAAGGTGACCAACAACTACATGGATGGCAACAGAAACCTCTGCTGTAAGGTCCCCTTCAGGGCTATCCTCTGTTGGACCAGGTGATACTACCCAAAACATTTATTGGCTCAGTTCTTATGTTTTAGCTGATTGTTAGTCTGTGTAAAGACCCTAACACAAGCATGTTTCTTCCTTATTGATATCCCTCAATAAAGTCAATGTCAGCCATAAGTGAAACCCATATTTTAACTGCCTCTGTATAAAAGACTCTCCTATGTGATCACTTCTGTAGCAGCAAACATTTAAAAAATATTTTTGACAAATATTTTATTACTGTTCAAACTGACTGGATTTGTAGCAGGAACCACTGAGGGTAGTCTCTGGAAGTCATTCTACATGCTGAGTGATATATTAGAAGTCTTCAGAATCATCTAAAATTTCCACCAGCAGGGCTTCTACACAACCTGGTCATATTGTAAATTGTGAAGGTGGCCAGCAGTTCAGGGAGTCATCCTGTTCCAAGTGTGCCTATTGTCTTCAGCCAGATCATTTTCCTACCTCTGCTGATCACCTCCTGCAGATGTCCTGTGCCACCCTCAAATTAACTGAGGTGTACTTGGGTGTATCGTGTGGACAAACTGATAACCGGCTGCACCACACATATCACTAAACATCAGGGTTGATTTTTCATACTTGTATCTCATTCCCAGTTTAAATTCTACAGGTCTGGACATGATATTTTTATTAGAATCATAATCTTTTATCTTTCTTTGTCTGTGCCCGATCTTAACTTCATATGGGGAACCATTTAGAAGTAATACTTAGCTGCTATTTTGAAATAGCCTTGTGGGTGTTCATGCTTTTTTCCATTCTATGTAAACAAGGTTGTACTCCAGACTTGCTAGAGGCATCATGGTATTCCAGATTTGTCCGACTGATTTAATCTTAGCCCATTTTTCTCATTTTACTTTCAG
>WBMY01017071.1:48245-59151 GCA_013397315.1 Donacobius atricapilla
TTACTAAGTAAACATTTAAATTAAAAACTATAATATTTAATTTTTTCTAAAATAAATATTAAATTAAAAATTAATGCAGTAATCCTACTAAAATGTCTTAAAGCCTTATCACCAATTAAAAAAAAAGTCCTTTATTATAAAGCTGTACATCTTTAAAAAATAAAACCCCATATTTAAATCCACAACCCTTATGCAACTATATAAAAAACTGCATTTAGAAAACTCACAAATGCAGTGTTGGGCGGGCTGCGTTTGTAAAAACTAAAAACCACAAACAAACTGTATCACTTATAGAAAATTACCAAAAAAAAAAAANNTTACCAAAAAAAAAAAACCAACAAAAAAAACACCTTGTCTCTCTCAAAAGACTAAATAAAAAACTATTTTATTAAGTACTACTAACTTAAAAATTCTAATATTTTATCTCTTTGCATTACTTTCATAAAAAAATAAATTATTGCTAAAGAGGAGGGGGGTTGTCTTTGAAAGAGTTTCATAGTTATTTTTTTTATTTACCCTTTAATGTATATTAATAAATCTAACTATCTCTATTCTTAAGTTAAACCTGTTTTACCTTACTTTTTTTAAAATTCTATTCCACTAAAAAATAAAAATTAAATCCCCACACTACGTTTCACAAAACAAATTCAGCAAATATAATAACCACTACAGCTACTATAGCTTTCCAAAGCAAATAAGCTATGTTATTCAGAAATAAATAAAAAATCAGTATGCAAATCTTTTTGATGTTACTACTATTTTGAACTGCAAGTAAATATGCGAAGGCATACAATTTCATACTATTCTTTTAACCAAAGCAATTAAGATAACAAAATATTTTAAGTACTGAACATGCCTGAGATGAAAAGGCAAGAAGCACTATAAAAAAATCTGGTGTGTTTAAACCCAATCTTTCTTATGCTATTGTTCTTAACAGCCAAATAGCTGTCAAAGGACTGTTTGCTGTAAGCTTATAAAAGCAAAAAAGTTCCAAAACCTCATAGTTTATTAATATTATAAATAACATCTACATGGTATGAAGACTAAAATATCTAAAATTAAAGACATTCTAATCCTAAAGTACCTTATTTTCAGAATGTCCATTTTCTTATTTGGACAAAGTCTGATCCAATAGCAGGAAAATGACTAATCTATAATAGCCTTCCTCAAGGTCTAGGGGACATTTAAATTTTTTTCATCTCTCTTTATGGCAGGCCTGTGATAACTTAAGTCCCTCATTTGCATGAAAATATTATTCTGTAGCTTTGTGTCTGAGGATAGTTGGTCCAGGCAAGGTGTAAAAAACAGCCCCAAGCAATCTGCAGCTCTTGCATAGAGGAGCATGTAAGGATATACAGACAGAAATGTTCATGATTCTCTCTCATAATTATGTATGTTTAGTGTCTTGTTATGTATCCTTGTTCCTTTTGACCAGGTTGCTGTTTTCCTAGGACTAGAGGTACACCCTTACAGGAAGAGACTCACCTGAAGTTGTGCCAAACATCTACAGATCTACTCACAAGCCACTTCTGAGCAACAATTATGGTACAGGTTTGAATCCTTTCGACAGAACCATATTAAATATGGTTGGCAATATTTTTCTTCCTAAAACAGAATTCATCCTACTGAGGTCCAGTTTAATTTATTTCCCTGTACAGAATGAAATCCAAGCCTTCAAGCATAGCTTTTAATATTTCACAAATTTGCTTCCCTTTCTGCTCAGCTGTTTTTGGAGCTACTAAATAACAGTAATAATAAAAATAGCCCCTGAAATTCCTTTGAAATTTCTTGACATTCAATGTCAAAACCCAAATTCCCACTGCTTATCTCATTTAGATTCATAAACTAAAATTTGTAAATTCTTTAATCCCTCTTTAGGTATATGAAATCTAAATGTGTTCATTTTTTTTTCTTCATTAAAAAATTCTAGTTGAAAACCTTACTAACCTATATGCCAACAGCTAAGCTGGGAGAATTGAAGTTTTGATATACTAGGTTTATTTTTACTAGAACCTTCTATGTTTTCTTCATTTTCCACTGTTTCTGTATGTGTTTTCTTTTCTTGCATTAACACACCTTCAACTGACACTTGTCCCTTTCTTCTTTTTGCATTGTAGTATAGTCCACAAAATTAGAATTTTATCTTTCTTCAAGGATTTAGTAGAGGTTCAAAAGAGATTCATAACTCAGGTGCATAAACACTGAAGAAGAATTTACAAAATTTGAAAGAAAGAAAAAGGATTTATTTGCAATTCAGGTGTGGGTTTATTTATTTATTATTTTTTTAATTTGTGTGGTTTCTGATTTTATTTTTAATATATAATTACATATAATCTCAATTGAATTCAGTGGAAACTTTTCATTTTGATATTTCATTGTCCACACTAATACAAATGTAAAATTCTTCATAGCAGAGTTAATATCTGTAGTGGTTTCAAGTTCACTTGTTTCTGTTTACTAAATTTAATGTAGTGGTTTGAGTGTCTTTGCTGCTGGAGATAGAATTAGGAGGAAAAAGGCAAAGCAGGCCCAGCTTAAAAGTAAGCAGATAGATTTTATTAACACAAACAGTAAAAGAATAAAAAAGAAAAAAATTGAAACTTCAAAACTCTTCTCTTCCTTCCCCCCACAGGTGTTCCCTTTCCTACGAACAACACAGAGAGACAAAACTATGATTTGTAGTCAGTTTAACCATTTAAACATAATCTTTCATCACTTTGGGAGAGGAGTCCTTATTATCCCATGGATCCCACTGACAACTTAAAACAGTTCTCTTGTGGGCTTTAACTACTACTAAAACAGCTGCTTGGTAAAATGCCCTGCTTCCGTGACCCCTCCCGTGAGCAGTTTCCCAAGCTGCTTATGGGTCATGGTTTAGACTTTTGTATATTAGGGTGTCACCTTTTAAAGATAAATAACCCCAAAGAACAAAGGATTATTCATTTTTGGGAACAGAGATAACTTCTCACTTCTTCACCAGCACAGAAGACTTATCTCTATCAAGCATCTCATAAAATCAATATCACTTAGTCCATCACAAACACCTTTGTTCAAAAAATCCACACACAAATATGAACAAAATCTCCCAAATTTGAACAATATCTTTCCCATGATTTGAAGGGATATGTGAATCTAGTTTCCATGATTTACATCCAGAGAAGTCCAGTCAGAAATGTCCACTTCCACAANGGGCAGTGGGGCCTGGCCTGGGGCCTGCCACTGCCCAGGGTGTTACCTGCTTTCCTGACAGGAAAAAGAAGGAAGAACTTCTTGAAATTCCTGCGTATCTATTCTTAATTAGTTCTTTAACTTCCTGAAAACTCACTTCCTGGTCAAACCACCGCAACATTTCAGTCATATTTTAGAACACATATTAGATTTTGTTAAAACAGTTTTTCCCTTTATCACTAAATTTTGTTCTATAATTTCTGATTTATGCTTGTCCTTTCTGCCAGTCTAAGCCAAGTCACTCCTTTATGTTCTCTTTGATAACATAGTTATTGACAACATGGTTTGCTGTCTTAGACAGCTGATTTAAGAGCAAGAATGAGTTCTGAAAGTCAGGCTGTCTTAATGCTTTACATAGCTAACAGACACTGCTTATTTTTCATTAACAGCTTTCCTGTTCTCTTGTCTGCACTGATCCTAACCATATTTACGGCCTTTCTGGAACTCAATTTCCAGTTTCTCCCGTTTTATAGCAGTCTCTGCCTGAAAAAAAAAGGCTCTGTGTGAATGTGGGGAAGGACTATGTTGGACCAGGAAGNTTGTATCACCCTGTCCTTCCTCTCTCTCCCAGGGAAAGGGTTGGAGTTCTGAAAGCTTCATGTTGCCAGGAAAAGGTAAAATCTTGCCCAGGTCCTCTCTCTTTCCCTCGGCTATGGTGTATGGTGTAAGCTTTTCAAGGCCAGGCGGGGGGAGGAAGCTGAAAAGGCCGGAGCTTGGAGCGCCTGGGCAGTCAGCGACCATAAGTGCTCATAAATGCCTTCTGCCCACCCCGAGGTCTCATGGGGCGGGCTCAGCCCNTTGCTGTCTTAGACAGCTGATTTAAGAGCAAGAATGAGTTCTGAAAGTCAGGCTGTCTTAATGCTTTACATAGTTAACAGACACTGCTTATTTTTCATTAACAGCTTTCCTGTTCTCTTGTCTGCACTGATCCTAACCATATTTACGGCCTTTCTGGAACTCAATTTCCAGTTTCTCCCGTTTTATAGCAGTCTCTGCCTGAAAAAAAAAGGCTCTGTGTGAATGTGGGGAAGGACTATGTTGGACCAGGAAGCAGTGCTAGAACAGAATAGGTGACAAAATCTTTCTCTCAAACATCATACAAAATCAAAGATTAAGCTGAGTTGGAAGACACTCACGAGGATCATTGATCCGAATTCCTGGCTCTGCACAGGACAGCCCCAAGAATCACACCATATGCTTGAGAGCACTGTCCAAGGGCTTTTTGAACTCCTTTAGGTTGATGCTGTGAGCACTTTGCTGGGGAGCCTGTTCCAGTGTCCAGCCACCTTCTGCGTGAAAAACCTTTTCCTAATATTTAACCTAAATGTCTTCTGACACAACTTCAGGCCATTTCCTCAAGTCCTGTCACTGTCACCACAGAGATCAGTGTCTGCTGCTCCTCTTCCCCTCGCAAGGATGCTATAACTGCAATGTGGCCTCTCCTCAGTCTTCTCTAGGCTGAGCAGACCAAGTAACCTAGCCACTCCTCATACAGGTTCCCCTTGAGACCCTTCACCATCTTCATTACCCTCCTTTGGACACTCACTAATAACTCAATGTCTTCCTTATACTGTGTCACCCAAAACTGGCCCCAGCACTCAAGGTGAAGCCACCCCAGTGCAGAGCAGAGTGGGACAATCCCCTCTCTTGACCTAACCTTACAGAAGACAAAGGCTCAGAAAGCAGAACAAAATTACTCTGTCTCACTTTTTCATATGTAGCTTATGTATTTAACCCATTTTTAACCATAATTTAACTAATCACATAGTTGCAATAACCATAACTATATTTTGTTTCTGATACCTAATCAGAATATTGGCATGATTTCAGTGGCTGATCTGACAATTGTTTGTTTAAACAAAGGGTTGTATTTTCTAAATCAATTTTTGAAGTTAAATTCCATGTTTCTTTTTTCTTTTTTTTTGAAATCACTCAACAGGAATACTATTTCCAAAAGTATATGCATTTTTGCAAGTGAATTAAGTTATGTGTAAGAAACTCAAGAAGGTATTGATGCACATTCAGAAGCTTATTCCTGGAATTTCTGGGATATAAGCACTCCCCATATTATTTTCTTCACTGATTTATTAAGAATTCATGAAAACTTTTTTACATTTACTTCCCACACTTCCGCATCTTGATATTTTGCTCTGCCTATAACTTTTACAGATGTATCAGTGGGACTCTGTATGGAATTTCAAAGTGCTGTATTCAGACACTTCATTAAATATAGATTATTCACATATTGCTGCTTAAGGAAATAACATCCTCATTAGAAGGGTTTAGTGAATCCAGTTAAAATAAGAAATGCTTGGTGGATCAATGTTATGTGGCTTGTAACATATATATCTGTCATACATATCTTTCAGCTTCCCAGAAATGGACTGGCTATTACGGATGACAAAGCTATTGAATTTTTTAAAAAATATATTGTACTCTTTGCATGCAATTTTTGGTGAGCAGACTCATCATAATTTGTGGCCTCATTCTCCAGCTACTCTGGCTGTGCCTCTCAGTGCATTGTGAAGAACTAATGTAGAATCTATATCCACACTGTACGTCCTTTGATCTGCTAAGCTTTTAGTCCACCCTTCTCCTAGCAACAGGAATATGAAGGTTCTGTACAAAATAAATATAAATATAATATATTAAATTGATGTATCCTATATTTTTCTACTTCACTACCTTTTAATTTTTGCAGAATTTTTCAAGTTGCTGTCAGGGAATGACATGTTTTATTGGACTTGAGACAATGTGTAAGATTGTTTTAGTTGTTAAAATTAAGCTAAATATAAGCAAACATACAAGAGTTAGACTGTGGAGCCCATTTATATCAAAGAAAGTTTTATTTATTTTCTTGTTTGCTTTCTTTTTTCATGTGTTTAAATATTTTGCACATACATCTGTAGGCTGCTGGGAAATGACAAGATAAGTAGGATATATGGGCGGACAAAATCATGCTGTCACAGAGCTGATATGCAAGTCTGGCTTGTGTTACCAGACTGTTGCTGTAGTGCTGTGCACAGCTGAGGATTCTACTGACTTCTCATGAGGGCTGAAGGCTTTCCAAACCTCAAGAGTGGGCTCTCCTCCATATGCCTCACATCCCAGCATCTTTCAAAAGGAGAGATGTGCTGAATGAGGTGCTGGGTGATCTTAAATGACCTCAGGATGCAATTTTTTTATTTGTTTGTTTTTTTAAAAAATCCTGAAGTGTCCTAGCAAGAGAGCAACATAGAAAGACAATTCTTTACCACTACAATGGGGAGATAAGGCCTGTTAGTTTGCCCATTTCTTTATTGTTGCACAAATAAACCACTTGAAATATAGCTGGAAAAAAATTTCTTGAAAGATTCAAAAAGAAGAGCAGAGCACTGAGATTTCTTTTTATCCCTTTCCCCCCCCTTTAAAAAAAATTCATTACTTTTAACTGTGTGTGACTTTTAGTCTACACTAGTGTTCTGAATACGTGGTTTCTGGCAGAGAAAGGTGTGAAAATAAGGCACACATTTGCAAAGGGCTAAAATTAAATCTCTTAATAATACCTTTGTGTTTAATTGTAAAGGCAGACATAGTGCTGCCAACAGTAAGTAGACAACTTGTGCAGCTTGTAGTTCAGGAAGGCCGCAGTCCCCACATGCAACAAGTTCATGGCAGGAGATGTTGGAAACTGCAACACTTCATCAAGCACCACTTGCTTCCTCCACACATTACTTTGGAAATCCAGGCTGCACTTTGTGCTCATCTGACATAAGTGACGGTGACACTTTGTTCTGCTGATGTACTGATTTTCATTTTGTGTAGGTACACAGATGAAGCTTTCACATAATGTATGTTCTTTAATTGTAAAAAAGGGTTTGTGATGAAATGTGAGAGGCAACAAGCCTCCTCATGTCACCACAGCTTAGGTCATTCAGATGACAGCAAAGATTACTTACAGCATATGAAATCTGCAATCCTTTTGGAAAGACTCTAAAGTACAAATATTCACATGAAAATGCTATTCATTGTATGTTTTCTTAACAAACAAGGACACTTTTGAAAGGTCATTTTAGTGGTGATAAGAAGTGGTTATCAGTGGTTTTCAGTTGGAGAACTAAATATTCTTAAAATCTGATTTTTTTTTGATCCATTAATATATTGACTATCTCCCTTCCCTCTTACCAAAACAAAGTGGGAAAACCTCAAGACCCAAAAGCTAAGTTAACTCTAATATTTCCTTGAGGGAGGGGTCAGGAGAGAGGGGAATATCAGAGCATTACTATGGCTTTATTTCTAAATATTTCAGGGAGTATTTTGCTTTAGTTAGATGGGCCTGGTTTCCTGGTTACCTGAATTTTTTGCATCATCCAGAAAGCCTGTTTCGATGGCACTTTTCTGAGACAATAATGCATGCAAATATGCATAAGATCTGCTTTGTGCTTCCTGATTGTACGAGTACAGTGCAAGATCTTTCTTTCTTAAGGAGTCAAACCTAATTTTCCCATGGTCATGCCCATGAGATAATTCATCCACTGTGAGGTAACATATACTTTCCATCAGCAGAAAGAAACTGGCAGACAATTGTATTTAAAAGGCTTATTTATTTTCTTTCTTATTAAACTGAAGTGGTGATTTTTTAAAGTCAGAATAGCCTCACCTCACATTAGGAATTGATAACAGCCCCCTGGAGTGAATGTATAAATACATGTATAAATATATATAAACATCCGTGTGCTTAAGCATGTATGTGTACACACATATGCATATAAACACATATAGGCACAAAATAAGTGGAGAAGAGAAATGTAATTTGAAGAAGGAAGTTTATAAACAAGCATGTCAAGGGGATTTCAAAGTTTGCAAAGGTGCTGTCAGTTGGAGAGCATGCTGTTATTTTTTCCATATGTGATTTACTGAGGATTAGAAAAATAATCCTGTAATAAGGATTAGGTGCTAAACAACTGAAATGAAAAGAGAAGGAGAAATAATTCTGACTGGCCATTTTAATGTAGATGAGGTGATAAGCTGCATCCACTCCTGCAGTGTCCCACCCTTCAGGGGAAGTGAGTGCCCAAGATTCACAGATGCTCAAGGTTGAAATTAATGACAAAAAATCAGAGGGTCTGCAAAAGCTTGCAAAATTTTATTAGTAAATAACACACTTGGCATGGAAATTGGCATGTTAGTCCCTGATCCTAACATAACCACACAACAGTGTGTTTTGGATCAAGGACTAGAGTGAGAAGCAAAAGAGGCAGAGAGAGAGAGAGAAAGGGAGAGAGAGAGGAATTAAAGAAGGGGAGAGAGAAAAATAAGAAAGAGAGAAAAAGAGAACAACAGTCCTGGTTCTGGTGTAGTTTACAACTGATGAGCTGTCTGGCCTGCACAAAGGTGTTTATCCCAGGAAGATGCTGCCCTATCTATTTATGGCCCCCTTCCCCCACATCCTGTTCTTTCTCACAGCTTGTAATTACCACAGTCCTCAGTCGGGTCGACAGCTGGCTATTGGTGTTTGAGACTTACATATTAGCCCCTTATCTTTTGGGCTTCTATACCACTGTCATGTCTTATCTTCTGCTAGTCCCTGGACAATTGATATCACATTGTCAGTTTGCAGTTTCATGTCGTGATTTATGAAGTGGCTGGAGATTTCCCAGAAGGAAACCCTGCATGTTATTAACTTTGCTGGTCTAGTTTAGCCCACTTCGTCCTTTGCCTTAGATTCATCACTGCACTACAGCACGTACCCTGCAGACTTGGGGAATATTCAAGAGATAGGGAGGAGAATGTCGAACCTTTGTTCTCTCCTCACTCTTGACCTCAATGGGCTCAAGCCCAACTTCCATTTCCTGCAGTAGCAATTTTGTATTTTTCATACATTCTCCATGGACTGTGCCATCCTACTTTCCCTCATTCACTCAAGACAAATTATCTTTTTTCAAGTACTTTGTTTCTAGCAGATTCTTTAATTAGTTTCGATTGCGTACTAAATTTTCTTTGACTGGAGCAATGTCTTTACAAATAATTGTCTTTGAGGACATCTCAAACATTCAGTCTTCTCACTGAAAACTCTACTACTGTTAGCATTTTTCTAAAGCATAAGAAATTTACAGACAGTACTACCAGCATCCTTATATGGAATAGCTTTCGAAGATATTCCAGTCACATATTACTGAATAACTTTACTCAGATGAACCTTTACTAGGAGAATTCAAGAACATATCAAGGATTTTGGCCCTTTTAAAGAGGTTTCAGCTCCCTCATGGACTGGGCAAAAGCAGCAAGAGGATATTGTTAACTATTCATTTAAAAGTCTGTCTTCTACACAGTGCTGAAGAACATGAAGAACATTGCAAGGAGGTGCAAAGCAAGGTGAATATATTTGTATCCTGACTCTGGAAATCAGTGCAGCTGTCTATACATCAGGTAATAAAATCAGATCTTATAAATACAAGAGATTTTATGGTTGCTGCAGGAGCTCATCTAGAAGTCAAGTAGAAGATACTTTGCTTTCTAGAAGCATTATAGTTTTTCAGATCTCTAACTGAATGTTTTTGAAAAGACTTGAGCTGATGAAAGGAAAAAGTTTCAACAGTAATATATTACATGAAAAAAAAAATTGTGCAATTGAAACCACACTGAAATACCAGCAGTGCAGCACACTGGCTAGGCTTTTCTGCATGGGGACCCTATCCATACAGGTTCTTATTCTATGTTTCTCTGTTTTGAATGCTTTTTGTGTGTTTGAACTTCTCCCAGAATTACTGAGCATCTACTATTCATGCTTGTGTCTTATCAATATTTAGGCAGTTGTAACCTTAGCACTGGGAAGTCTTAACAGGCAGTTGCATAGATGCAGGGATCAGGACTTCAGAGGATGTTGGAGTTACCTGACAGCTGTCTTCAAGGACAGCAGCTGAGACTGGAATTACTTGGGTAAGTGGTGAATATATTGGTTGTGGAAAAAAAAAAAAAAAAGAAGGGATAGGGTGTTCTAGTCATACACATTTGGTATTTCTAAGCTCAGATTAGAAAAAAAATCATTCAGTTCTGAAGACTCTGCCATTTCTACCATGATGCTTTTCCTGCCATCTGTACCAGGAAAATAAAAATTGGCTTTATTACCGCCAAAGTGAGGACTGTTTTTTTTAGTATGGGAAAAAAATGCAGTCTGGTTGAGGAGAAAATATCACAGTTTTTGCAACTTGACCTGTGTTTTCATTATATCCTGTTTACCCTGGGCGTTTTAGAAGCATAGCAACAGCAGTATTGACACTGTCACTTGGCTTTAGTAGGCCAGTGTGTAGGCTTAGAACACAAAGACTGGAGTTCTTATTGAAACTGTGGCTTGTGCTAAGACTCTCAGGTTCAAAAGAAAATGTGATCAAACCAAGCATAAATAAGTTATTGAAGGAAATAGTTTGGAGTTGCCTAAAGCCTGGTAGGTCAGAGTTAACACAGTAAATTAAGCAAGGACTTTTTCTTAAAAAGAGGACAGAGACGATATTAGTAATTTATGCTTCATGGATAAAGAAGTCAGAATTGAGAATTGCATGTAAAAGCTTGAAAGACAGTTATTTCCTGAATTTTTTAAAACTAGAATAATTCCTTCAGAGAAACCATTAAATTGAATGATTTGTAGATATTTTCTGTGTTCATTGGTATGGTGAGGACTTCCCTTCCCTTCCCTTCCCTT
>WBMY01017071.1:59429-85606 GCA_013397315.1 Donacobius atricapilla
AAACTTTGGCATCTCCTCTGGGAAGCAGTCCCATTATGAAGAGAGATGCTGGAAAAGTAAAGGCATTATCAGTGTGATATAAAACTCTGATTAAGATTTTAGGAATAGCTAAATAAATTACTCTCATTACCAAATCTTCTATTTTAAAGCTTATACATCCTGCTCTTTGTGCTGGATGCTCACTTTTATTTTTTCTAATGTTGCTTTATAAAAAAGAATACCACCAACTATTTCTGTTATTGATAATTTTCCATTGCTGCAAAGCTCTTTGTGTTTATTGCTGTGACATTACTACCCACGCCTGAGCTTTCCCACACAATGATGTAGAATTTGGAGGAGAAAAAAACACATTTGAAACAGAAGCAGAAAAGATAATGTAGAGCAAGCCTGCTGATATCCTGCAGAGTATTTAATTAACAGAGTTGATCACTTCTTTGAGGGATGAAGTGATTTGATAGAATTCAGGGAGAAAACACCTCTTTTTCAGGGCAGGGATAGTTCCTTACTGACACTCCCACTGTTTTTTTAAATTAGTCTCTCCTGATTCCCACAGAGAAGAGAAAAAAATTTATTTTTTTTTAATTATGTATTTAGGACCTCAGAATCCACCAAGTGATAAGGGACTTTACACAATATTCCTCTCACAGGACAAGGCCTTTTCTGTCAAACTAATAGTTAATGCTAAAGGGATTTAATCAGTGCAGTATGATAAATACATGCTGTTTCAAAGTCTTTTTCAACCAAAGCAGGTAAAGGCCACGTTCCATCAGGAATGTTTTGAAATTTTTGAGATTTCTCCTCTGAGAATATGGCCAACTGTGTTGGCTGTCAGGATTAAAAGCAGACTGTCTGGCTCCAAGTAAGTGGGGTTGCACATGGTTAGGGCGTCTGGGCACGGTCATAACCAAGCTGCTCACAGCTGGGTGCTTGACAGTGGACAAAAGACTGATGCTGAAGGAGGTGGCAAGCATCAGCAGTTTATTATCCCACTGCACAGCTTTTTATACTTTTTCTGTACGTCACAACACATAACATGCACTCCTTTTTACAGTATAATTGGCTAACAAGCTATATGCACACGCCTTCTATCCTTTTGTAATTGGTCATAAATTTCTCTGTTTCTTTTAAATGTCAACACACATCAACATTCCACTTTTCTTCTCCCTCAAAGTTGTTTACCTGTCCTGTTCAAGGGCTCATCAAGGCCCAGGCTGCCTGCAACCCCATTCCTATTCTCCTACAGGTACTGACAGCTTTTGTGCCCTCAGACTATCCTTGGAGGCTGCAGGTCTTGGCATGCTGCCCCTGAGCTGAAAGACTGGGGACAGCCAAGCCACCCAGCATTCAAATTTCTCAATCAGTGCACTCCTGCATGTTGCGTGGAATGACTTTGCTCCAAACATTAACCCCACCTTTGTGTCTTCTGACCTGGGGAGACAACTAGCTCAGCTTGTGGTGGAATTCTCATTCCCATTCCTGGTGGGGCAGCCTGGAGGTGTGATAATCTGCCTTTGTACTAAATGAACATCAGAAAAGGGGGCTTAACTTATGCTTTTCTTCTAGATCTAGTTTGCAGTGTTTCAGTTAAGTCTGGGGACGTTCAGGCTTCCACTCAGATGACCTAGACCATTTCTTCCCATTCAAGCCTCAATCCCACATTATACAGTTTGCAGGAAGGTTTCAGGGAGCAGAAGTCTGCAGGCAGTGATCAGCCTGCCACAGTGACTGAGGTCTCTGACACAAAGGTGGGCAGTTTTAAAACAGCCAGAGGTCTACAGTTTTGACCCTGATGCCTTGTATATGGGAAAGAGAAAAAAAAAACCCCAGAGATTTCCAAACCTAATTAAATAGGGGGTATGAGTATGACCTGTACCTTAGGGCATATTAGGGCGCAAAGATCTCTTGCAAGTAATTCTGGTTTAAGATGGATTTTGGTTTTACAAGAGTTGTGAAACATTTGTGGTCATCTAATAAATCTGTCCCCCAGACCTTAGGCTTTTTTCTCCAAAACCCCAAGCACTTGTAAAATATTCTGTCAAAGCCTTCCTGCAACATTTCTTTTAGCGGTCCAGAGCCTACATCATCCTTTATTGAATTTCTAATAAGTAATACATTTTTAATTGTTTGCGTCTCAAAACTGCATGTTGGTTTTATCCTATGACAAGAACACAAAGCTGAGCTTCATAACCAACAGAATTAATAGTGTAGCAAATCACTATATTTTTCACCCTGAGAAATCCTCTTCCAGCTCCGTAAGCCTGTATGACCACTTACTCTTAGAGGGGAATGACAAAAATGGGAAAATCTGAGCATATTTGTAGGTTAAGGGGCACACCTAAGGACCAGGCTTGCAAATATTGTAAAAAGAAGAATCAGTTGTCCTTTGTTACATAATTTGTAATATTGATCAGTCCTTTTGCTTTATAGATATTCATAGACAGGGCAGTTTCCCCTTAAACATGGCCTGACTTTTTTCCTGTTCTATTTTTCATATTTTTCTTCATTCTGTCTTATAATGAGTGCCTTCTTAGTTCCATTTAGAAGGTAAGGTGAACATCTAGTGAGCTTTCAAAATGTGGAGCTGCTGGTTTCCAGTGTCATACGCTGCACAAGCCCTTCCCAACTGAGTATAAAAACACATCCCACATTGCCAGGAGACTTAAGGGTATGTCCTTCATTCTTCTGCTTTACACTAATGTTTTCCATAAAAGAGGCAAGAGAGGTACAAACAGCGTCATGAGGTATATGGCAATGATTAATGGAGCTATAGCTTTCTAGGCTGTGAGAAATGTCCAGCTAATTAAATTTCCTCTGAGACTTCTTAGACATTCTGTTCCCAAATTTGCAAATTGTATGATATACTTTGCACTCTAAGTGCTGTATGAGATAGCCATTATTTACATTGACTGACTTATGAAAAGATAATATGTTTCCTATTCAGCATGACTAACATTATTTGTACCTCCTTTGGCTTCTGTCTTTGATCTGTGCTTAAAGCAGAGAAAATATGTTTAGCTGGAAAGAAAATTCCTTGTCACCTGCTGTTATGCTGACTGCAAAGCTTCATGGATCTGAAAATATCATTAGTTTGGATAATTACTTAGAGAAAGTTTAGGGGTCCTATGTTCTGCTGCACTGTAATCGAAGTCCAAATTTGAGCTCATTTCCCTGAAAGGCAAATTCAGAAAATCAGTTAAAAAATTGACACAATGTCAGAGACATTTGTTTGATTTTTCAGGTGATACCCTTCCTTTTTTTAATAGTTTTTATTTCCCCCCCCCTCAAATTACCTTTAATTTCATTTGGATATTATAAAAGTTTCTTACTACAAAACATTTTCAAGAACTAAAAATTACTAACTCTGCCATATGAAGCTTTCTAAGTAGCAAATACTGACTATGGAAAAATAATTTGGTAAGAAAGTTTCTCTCTATGCCTATGCTTGTAAGAATATTTAATGGAAAGGGCGCTTGCCCTCTTTTGTTGAGTTGTAGCATTTTTTCCTGGGTTTTGGGAGCAGCTTATTTAGAGAAAGGAAGCAATATTGTAGCATCAGTGCTTTGTCATCTAAAGAGCTCCTACTCGCAGATTCCCTTTGAACTTCAGATACTGAGCTGCAAAGACAAAGAATAAGAGAATTTGGGTACACATTTCTGAACTGGCCTGCTTAAGGAAAACAGGTGATCTTCAAAAAAAAAAAAAAAAAAGAGACGCAGCAAAAGAGTATCCACTTATCCATTTTGTTTTCCATAGAGAAAGCAATACCTGCTCATAAACAATTGATCATACAAAAAGGGACTCTGAGCTGAATGCTTTGAACTGCAATATGATAGAAGAAAGAGGCTTGTAAAGCTAACGCATAAGTGAAATGTCACAATGGACTATTAGAGGTCAACAATACAAAAATGTGAGTGGGAGAGAAAGTGTTTGCAAAAATCTACATCTTCCAAAGGAATTATAATTGAGCTAACAGAAATTATGCATCTGCATCAAATTGATCTGAAATCATCCCTAATGTTTGACTTTTAGAAAAAGGGTAACAAGAGGATTTGAATTTGGGATCCCACTGAGCTCTTATCTAATTCAGTTCCATCTGATGTTTTACCCTTAGTGACTAAGAGTATCATGATACTTCTCTTCTTTGGATGGGCAGTGAATGATCGCTTTATAAATTAATTTTCCAAAACTTGCTTTTTGCCTGCTAGCATGACTTTGTACAATTTGCTGGAGCTGCTGATGGAGTTGTGCATGTGCTAAAATGTATAACCCCCATATTTAGGAAAGGAAAAAGAAGTTGAGAGGGTGCTATATACCAAATAACTCCATGAGTATTCATTTATCAGTCTCCTAGTTTAAAGAGGTTTTCCATGTAGAAAAAAACTATGCTGGTCCTTCATTTTTAAGAGCAAAGAGAGAGTTGATTTACATTTAATTCAAGTGTGAATTTCCTTTTACTTTTCAAGAGGGTATTTTAAATCAGACAGCTGACTATAAAATAAAATTAACATAAGAAGGAAACTAGGAATCTATTTTAAAGCCAAGCTAGCTTATGTCTGGACAACAGAACCGACAAAAGAAATCCTATCTACTATAAAAATAAATGCACTGCCCAGAAGCTGTTCACTGAGAATACTGAATGCATTGAGATTTTAATATAAGAAAATATTGTACCATAATCCCTTCTTTACTTTATACACAATAAAAGAGAAAGCTTCATATCTGCCAAAGCATCATGAAGTGGGAAGCATTATGACACTTATATATCTCATTATCTCCTGTTCCATTATGGATTATCATTTGTAAGTGTCAGGTTTTAAATCAAAAGAACACTATTTTTATTGGATGTTTTGTATGAAGAGGACAAGCATCTTACATATGAGGGTGAAATTTGAAATTTTTTTTTGGAACTTCAGTATTTCTTACTGGGCACCCATATTTTTGCAGATAAATAGGAGCATTAATCTGAACTCAGTTCAACCTCCCCATAGTAAAATCAGCAGCAGTAAAATTTCAGTACTGCTCATAAATGGAAAATGGCTATAATGCATTGAGATATAAATGTTATATAATTTAGCTTAATCTTGTGTGACACTGGAGATCTAGAAAAAGCATAACTGATTCAGTTGCTTCCTTCTGGGGTTCATGCCAAAAGTATCTTGAATTCTAAAATGTATGAAGTTTCTGTTTTGCTCTGAAGTGCAAAACTCAGGCTTGTATGAGAAGCTATGCTGCAGTGGGCAGTTTACCAGCATTTTGAAGTTTACAGGGACTTGACATGACTGGCAGTGAAGAGCCCATTGCAATCCAAAAGAGTGTACCTTAACTAGAACTTTGTAATCTTGTGTGATTATGCATTTCTACTAACTAGTGCTCATTTCAAAAAGGCACAGGTTGCTTTTTGCATTTTACACAGGTATGGAGGTAGTTGGACAAGGCAAAAAACAAAACAAACAAACAAACAAAAAAACAAAGAAAAAGACGCAAAAAACCATTGACATCTGCTTCCCTAGTGGTCTCAGCAATAAAATGATACTTACAACAGTTTCAGAAATAGTTTCTTATCTACTACTGTGGGATATTACCTGATCACTTTCCACCCTAAACACATCTTTCCCTTGAGGCCTCTAGTTTTGCTGGGCAATTGGAATTGGTAACCTATGAGCAGCCATCCAAACCCAACTGTGCCGAAGAGTGTAAAGATCTCTTTTTCATCTCCAGTTTCTTCTGAGATTGTAGACTCTTTTTTTTTTTTTTTTCTTCAAAACACCCATGCCACCACACACTATAATACCTAAATACTTTAACCTGCAGTGTAAGCTGGATAATTCTAAAGGCCTCACAGCTGTCAAAGGAGTGGTAGAAAACTACAGCAATTACTTTGCTGTCCTGGTAGACTTTAATGAGTATGAAGTCCTATGAAGGGAAAATCCGCTTATTCTTTACTGATTTTGTAATTGTTTTCTTTTACTGTTGACCAAAAGACAGAATCCAAAATATACCAAAATTTTGATATTGTAGAGGTTTCTTCTTCATAGGCAATGAATAATGTGGCCCTTCAACCTGAAGAAACATGCATTTTAGAGAGTTAATTCATGAAATTGGTTTATATGCTTTCAGCTGGACTTTTACTTCCTCTGAAGTATAAACCACAGTTAAGGAGGAAGTCCCTACACCTTTTGCAAAAAATTGTGAGGCTGTGTGGTTTGTGGTACACAAGGTTCTGAGGAGATGTAAGGACATTTAAGGTGATCCTCTGATTTTGGGAGACTGACCAGAAACATGCTCTTGTTGTGTATTTCCCTACTACAAATAAAAGCTTTGCAGGCAAACTGGACTTCTATGTTTGCTGCTTCATAATTTTTGCCTACCTTCAGGAAAACTACATGAGTTAAGCATTAGCCAGTTGAACAAGAAAGAGAGGATAGATTTGCAATCACTTCTCTTCAATCAGGATTTGTCTATGATAAAATGAGAAACCATTCTCAAATTATTTCTCTAACATGATGCAGCCTGCTGGGAAAGACAAACCATGAGTAATGAGAAAGGATACAAAAATGTAGCCTAAATTATTGTCTAAGACAAGCAATTTTTTGTAGTGGTGAAACTTATGCCTCCCACCTCTAGAACTGCAGTGGAGAATATTTCTAAGCAGAAGTCTGGACTCAGGGTTGAAAGAAAAAAGAATTGAAAAAAGAAAAAGGGATTTTTTTTCCCCAGAAAGGGAAGAAAATTTTTTAAGAAGCCAAAAATTTGTTGGCTTATTTGATTTTTTTTTCTCACCAAAATACCCAAACATGATTTTGTCCTCATGTTCTTCAGTAAAAAGATTGTATACAGCTTTACTAATCAGTAGATTGTACACAAAGGTTACCCTCCGAAGCTATGACAGATTTTTTTTTTTTTTTTAATTTGCGATGTCTTGCTTATACAGTTAATAATTTATTTCATCTGTGGAAATGAAGACAGGAAAATTATATTAATAAATCTATAACATGATCTTTTAGATGTTTCTCTTTATGAGAGAAAAAAGGAGATTAGAGGCCATCTCAAGAATCTAAAGGAATTTAGTTTTGAGAAATATATTTGACATACTATGGTCAAGTGTGTATGAAAAACAGCTTACAAAACTCTTTGAGGAACAGTTTTCATACATCTTCTGCAGGGTATCCATACTTGAAAACCTGGTTTTGCAGAACTTTCAGCTTCTGATTGCAGAGAGTCACAGGGGGGGCAGGGAGAACATTTTTAATAGTTGATAGTTATTTTTTCCTGTTTAGTGACAACAGACAGACTGACTATATTTCTTAATGTAGACTTCGTAACTAAAGCACAGTGTAGTCCAACATCCATCATTTTGGATGGAAAGATACTATGTATGATATTTAGAATTTCTTCTCTTTTCAGACATCACTGATCTGTAAGTTCTTTATAAAATACTTTCAACGTGTCAGGTTGTCCAGAGTGATTATGGAGTGTCCATCCTTGGAAATACTCAAAAGCCAACTGGAACTGAATCTAGGCAAATAACTGTACACAACCCTGTTTGAGTGTTTGGCAAGATAACCTTCTAAGGTCACTTCCAACTATTCTGGGATCATAGAAGTCTACCTCTACAAATATTTGTAGTTTGACAAATTAGGAGCAACTAGAGTAGAAAGTCTCACAGGAATTAAAGTGAATTTGAGCACAAAACATTTCTAGATATTCCAGCTACAGTTCAGAAACTTTAGAGAATCCAATGAAAAATCCATGACCAAATTATCAATAGAGGGTAATCCTGTCCCAACAGACCAATTTTTCCTCACCTATGTAGAATTTTATTTCCCTTCTGTGAGGGAAAAAAACCCAAAAAATTGTCCTAATTTCTCCTTCTTCAACCCTTAAAGTGAGATTGTCAGATACGCCCAGGGCGTAAAACCCCAAATCTGTTTTTAAAATGCATTGGCCATGCAGAAAACAAGAGCTGCAGTTTGAAACCTCTGGAAGTCTGAAGTGGACTAGGAGCTGGATCTTAGCAGCTGTGCTGCAAAATCTTCAGCTATAGTCTGTAGTAATGTATCTCACTTGGTGCTTTGTGAAAATCTGACCAAGATATGCAAGATTTGACTTGGTGTCTGTGAACTCTAGCTATATCAATTTCTAAATCTATAGCTGAAAATTTCCATTAGCTGTGCTAATTCGCTCATTTTTCTCTGGGAAAAACGGCTGAGCAACTCCAAACCAGAAAAATTACCCCCGAAGTCAACAAAACAAAATGTCTTTGTCTGCATCACAAGCCTGCGAGGCATGTGGCAGATTACATCTACTTTTACCTGCGGCATGGTGAAACAAATTACATTTTAGTCACTTTCATGAGAACTGATGTCCTGTTTTGGAAGCTGATATTCATAAAATGTGAACTTTTCTTAGTACAATATAACTTTCCCAACTTTTCTATGTTTTTATTACTGAGTGACAAAAATGCCTTCAAATGTGTATTTCACATCAATGGACTTTATGTATTTTCTGTCACTATGTGTTAGTCTAATGCAATCTAACATAGAAAATATCTTCTTACTGCCTTTGCATAAATGAACTGTATATTTTTACAGAAAAGGAAGTGTATCCTTTGAATGTAGAAAATAATTGTAGCTTCTTATCTATTTATATCGAGTAATATTTAAATGTTTCCTTTTATACCCAGGGACCAGAGGGATTAGTAGGGCTATAAAGATCGTGTAGCAAAAATGTATCAAATGAAGTTTTCTGGTGGTGCTAAGTCAAATTAGTAGGAAGTACACAATATTTCCTCTGGAGTCTGGAGGTTTTCTTTTACTTAAGTAGACGAAGTTCACGAAGTTGTACAGTTCTGCAAATCAGGCTGGTAGAAGACTGTAAGAGCATATTGCTACTCTTATAATGTATCTGTGTGTCCTGGAAAACACATTTGTTCTCACTGCATAAACTACAAAGCACATTGTCACCACAGAATAATTGTATATTAATATGTACCTTAATATTAATATGTTCTTGTGCTGCCTTTTTTTTTTTTTTTCCTGTAGGCCTTTGCACTTTTTTTCCTACATGCTTTTGCATCATTTTAAGGACATTATTTTAAGACAGGATTCTTATTACAGCCTGGGCTCTTAGGCTGCTCAGTGCAGTCTAAAACTTGCACTCTTTCCAGGTAAATTAATGTGCTTTTCAAAAATATTATGACCCAAATCATGTGCTTGGGACCATGTTCTATCAGGTTTTGGAGGCTGTAGACTCCCCAGCTTTGTAGGGATGTCTGCTGCAGAGTTTGGTCACAAAATAAAAACCTCTGGTGTTCTTGCCTTTAAAAAGAATTTTCCGTTTTCCCATTTATGTCCATTGCCTTCTGTTATATCCCTGGGAATCATTGAGAAGTCTGATTTCATGTTCTTTACATTTCCTCATCAGGTATTTATACCAGTGAAGTGGATACCCCTGAGCTTTCTATTCTCTGAGTGAGAAGTCCCATTTCTCTCAGCTTCTCCTCATGTGAGAGGTGCTCTATTCCCTTCAGCATCTTTGTGGAGCTTTACAGCATGTTCACGTTTCTGTTGTTCTGAGATCAGAACTGGACCCATCACTCCAGGTGTGGCCTCACCAGGAACTTGGCAGAGGAGAAAGTTCACCCCCCTCAAGCTGCTGGCTGCATATCAGGATGCATGCCTCCTGATGCATCCCAGAATACTGTTAGCTGTCTTTGCAACAGGAACACACTGCTGGCTCATATTTAAATTTCTGATCATCATATACCCCATCTCCTTTACAAAGCTGCTTTCCAGCTGTGCAGCCCCCTCTCCATATGCTGGTGCCTGGGTTTGTACCTCCCCAGGTGCAGGATTTAACATTTGTTTAACTAGTGGATGATTTAACAAGGGAACACAGATCTGTCATTTTAACAACAGCTTATGAATTGCATCTAAAATGAAAATAGAATTTTTTCTTGTTGTTAGTGTGATGCACGTGGTGATTCATTTTTGATAGAGACAGTACTTGCAAACTCCTACATGTGTTGACAAATGAACTTTTTATGTGTCTTGACTGAGCAGCTTATGATGCAGGCAAGAACAGCTATTCCCCTCAGGCACGATAATAAAACCTGATTTTATTTTTATTTGTCAAAAAATCAGCTATAGTTGTGGAGTTACCATAATCCCACCTCTAGAAATGGCTAACATTTACTAGACCTTCTGCAAAAACAAAGTATGTAATGTAACTTACCCTAAAGCAGTAAAACAAAAAGGGGAGAGAGGTGATGCAAGTTTTACCCACTCACTCACCATTCTTCTGTCTAGCTCACGCTCCTTTTCTGATATGCAAAATTTTTGTGCAAAATCTACCTATAAGGTTTAAGTTTTGGGTTTCAAGGTGTATCTTTAAGTAACTATTTCCTTCAAGATCCATCAGACTGGCTTATTTCTGTTCCTAGAGTGTAGAACCATCACATGGCATTGCCTAGCAATTAAACAGAATTTAACAATTTAACAAAAAATAATTTAACAGAAACTAGAAAATTTTGTTTAGAAACATAAAGAGACTCATACAATGTACTGGTAAGGTTGTATTACAAAGACAGTCACTGAAGGCATTCAATTAACTTTCGTATTAACTCCTGACAACACCATTGTCCATACTGGACATTAGATTTAATTGAAGGCGGATAATTAGCAAGGAATGTATGTCAACAAAATTTCTACATGGAATAGTATCCTGTATGTAGGTTGGAAAGAAAGTTGACCCAAAGAAAATAAGGGTTGTGTGAAGCTAAAAATTAAAGAAACTTACCTACTCAAAACAGATAGTTTTCTTTCAAATAATGATATTACAACAGAACATTCACGGAAAATTATTTCTTCTAGCCATGAGTGGTTGAAGCCATTTTTATGTGTCATAATTTTTTCCTTGCAGAAACCAAGCAATGCAATAAGTGATAAGTTTGGAATCAATGTATTTCAGAAAGACAGCCTATTTATTTTTTTTTAGAAAAGGTTGTTTTGGAAAGAGATTGAGATATAATTACTGCAGATGTCAAATAATGCTTTAAGCAAAAATAAAGTAAGCTATTCATTCATCGCTTTTACACAGGAACTACAAAATATTCTTCCTTTCCCTTTCTAATTCCTAGACACACATATAAACAGCAATGCATATATATTTCAACTCTTTTCAGAAGATCAAAAGAAAAATACATAATAATTATAAGACATTATTATTTTCGGCAGCATAGATCTTAATAACTAAAGGATTTTGACTCAAAAATGCAAGAACAGAAATTAGACATCTACATGACATAAGAAAACCTGTGTACTATACTATCCTTGCTAAAATACATTGTCTCCTTGTAAAAGTGAGTGGAATGATGCTTTCAAAATGGATTGAGAAAACTATTGATTTGTTTCAAGTACACTGGGATATAGATGTCCAAGCTAAAATAATTTATATGAACTGTTATCCTAAGAAATATATTTGCTTGAAGTATGAAACCAAGTACAAAGGTAAGCAGCAAAAGCCCTTTTCTCCATCTGTGATTATCAAATCCTTGTGGAAAAACCTGCCTCCCTAGCCTGGAGGTACATGTATACATCCATTATACCTTCAAACAACTGCTGGAGTTTCAAATACCATTGCAGGTGAATCTGCATTACTCTATGTAAACAGTAAACTAAATGTTGATGGACGTGACTGTCAATATTACAACATTACATTGTCTATATTTATTACCAATACTTGATCTTTCTATTTGAATCAACACTGTGAATGATGGATTTCTGGGGACAAATCACAGCTTCTGTTACTCATCTCACTAAATTAAAAAGAAAGTAGGAAAAATAAGCTGAAGTTTTTACTTTTATGGCCTCCTTTAAGATCCAGAAACAGTACTGCTTCCTGCCTTGTCTCTTCACTTGAAATAGTCAACCAGAATACTTTTGCATGATCATTGCTACTCCAGATTTAACATTTGGTGCCATGGCCTCACATTCTCAAATGACCTTTATCAAAAGATTTGGGTTGCTGTGGTTTTTTTTCTTTTTTTTTTTTCCTTGAGATTTGTCAAGTGAATGAGAAGTTTGTGCGCAAACACTTGAGATTTATCACAATAAAGTGACAAGCAGTGGAGTAGAAGGCAGTTGGTATTTATTATCTAGGTAGCTCTTAAAATTTATTCGTACTAATTTTCTATTGTTTAGAGTATAGAATGCTTGCAGCTACTTTGTTGACAACCAAACCACCTTTTAAAAAGTCATATCATTATTTACTTCTACTTTTGTTCATAATTATTACATAATCTGGCCTGTCAGTTTTCTCTTCTGCTCAGATCCAATATCAAACAGAAGAACTGAAAATCTAACATTTCACTAACAGATAGAAATTATAAGTAGAAAGATCACAAAGAATTGAATATACTACCCAGGCTAAGTTTATTATGTATGACGAAACATTACCTAAGTAATAAATGAAATTGCACTTTCTCTGTAAGCCCACTCATTTCTGTATTTCACCTTAACTACGTGAGTGTAAGATATGTTAAGCATTCTTTGTTTAATTATTCTGTGATGGTATATTTTTATTAGGCAAAAGACATTTGTTACTAAAATAATGATGATTTTATTATGTGAAGAAACTTGTGAGTTTGTGCCCTTCGCATCTGCTTAACTTCATACTTCTCTAGTATTTTTTCTTTCTTCTTCATTCTTTAGTAAAATTGACTGACAAAACATCTTTCTGAACATGTAACTATATAGTGTTTATATTAATTAAACAAAATAACGTAAACTAAGGAAAAAAATTCTATGTTGAAAGCTGGCGGTAACTCATAACATTTTAAAGTTTTAAGTAAAGAAAAGAAAAAAATTAATCAAGGGAACCAGGTACCTAGTTTCTGGTGATTCATCACTCGGCTGCCTAAATCTAAGAGCTTTTTGAAAGGAATGGGTCATTACAGACAAATTATTTCAGATTAACTATTCCTTTTGACTTCAATGCCACTTTCAGATGCATTTACAGTGTCTGATGAAACACAGGCCTGGCAGTAGGCTAAAGGCCCCCCTGACTTTTTTTGTTTTGTGTTGTATTGAACCCATCTCTAGCTTGAGAATTGGTTTGTATTAATGATGGCAAAGAACGGGTTACTGGTGGGAGGGAGTTAACATTTCTGTGTCAAGTGTTCCTGAAGTATCTCCAGAGTAGTGGAGATACCCTTGGGGTTCTAGTAGTAATGCTTCTCTTTTCTTCTTACTAGATTGCAAGGCATGACAACTGTGAGCTGCAATTTTTCTGTAGCTTGAGTTTGCTGCATCGAAATTGCTCTAAAAGCAATCTGACCAAAGGCATTCTGCCTTTATCTTTACTGTATTTGTCATTTCACTCTCATAGGAAGATTTTTTGACCTGTCTTGGTCTTAGTTAAGAATGGTGGGATTTATGGGGATAATCTTGACTTTGCCCTGAGCCAGCTATGGTACAAGAAAAGGCATAATTGACATTATCTTATGTAACTTCAGTTTACTTAACTATCCAAATAACTGCCTGTATTCCTTAAAAATTCTTATTAAAGATTCTCCTGTTTTCAGGATCCCTTCATAGACTGACTGCATATGACTGCCTAGTACTGTAGGAGTTCGACAGTTTTGGGACATTATAAGCTATTCAAGAAAGGTGGACCTTGTGCTGTCCTAGGATTAACTTCTCATCTCTTTTCTTGCCTGCCAACCACAGCCCCCCTTCCACCAGAGAGTAACATGCAGAAAGGAGACTCATGCCCACCTGAGTCTCACTTTGACATGAATCCAAGACTCAACAGTCGTTGAATCTTGTCACAAAAGTTAATCTGGTTTTTTTTGCATCTCTCAATTCAGATTTTTAAATTTGAAATGGATGAATGCTATTAAAAGCTGAAGACAATGTATTGGTTAATTATTACAAGTCAAACAGAACCACCACCTCGTACTTTCCATGTACCTGGAAAGCATTTCTACTCCTTCATTCAAAAAATAGCTAAGTCTTCTCTGATACATTAGATAAGGGGAAACAATGAATAAGTTTGGGATAAGGTAGCAGGTGAACCTAAGTCCAGATAATGCTCCAGGCAGCTGCTGTGTAGATTATGTTTGATGATCATTGCTGCCAATTAACTTGAGCAAATATTAACTCCTAAACTCAGGATGACAACTAGAATAAAAATACCAACGTTTTCTCGGAATATTTCAAACTACTAAAAAAAGTGTCAGTGTTACCAAATTTCTGTAACATCCTGCAAGATAGAATTACAATCGTATTTTGCAACATAATTTTTTCAGTACCTTAAGAGAGTATGAAAAAAGGCTGAAAAAAAGTTAATTTGATTTTTGTTTCTAGTTCCGAGATGACATATTGGTGTGTGTTAGGGATCTCGTTCCGAAAATTCCTTTGATGAGAGTATAATTTAAATAACACAAGTAGCTCTGTTCTCCAGGTAACTACTTATGCATTCACAAGGTCAAAGATTTGGGGAGTTGTGGTTCATTCTGTATTTCTTTCTTTTTCCTATTTCTAATTATGTGTTTTACTATAACAGTGAACTAATGATTCATCTTCCATGACAGCTTTTGGAGGATAGAGTAAAATACCCCAATATATTGCCAAATTAAACTTTAGGAATGTCATATTTTTGAGATGGAAGGAAATAAGATTCTGTTTTTCCCAAACTCACACTCTACTGGTTCTGATGTCCATTTTCTTAAGCTTCTCATGTTACAGTATTTCAGCTAAAGAGAAGAATCAATATGCAAGATGGACAATGAAGTCCAGCTAAAGGACTTGAGCCCATAAGAACTAGGGGATAATTTAGAAGGTGACTTTAGTGATTTTTAAAAGAGTTAAGGTACAATTTCTGAGTTTTCTAGAAAACAAATCAAGTCCTGATTTTTTGAAATCTAAAGAAAAGGAGTGATGTCCTGAAAGAGATTCATCAAGAAGACAAGAAATAGTCTCAAGAACATAAAAAGCTGTGTCTACCAAATAAAAATACCTTTTACTGTGGAAGGGATTAAGATGCTTGTATAAATGACTGACTGGCTTGTATAAATGGCAATTAAGTTAGTAGTAACAATGCGACATAGTCCAATGGGAATGATTTCCTATGTCTTTTTTTATTAAAAGAGAAAAAAAAAAATCACATTTACTTGATGACTCTCATGTAGAAAATATTTTCACTAATCCCCAGACAGTTTCATTGGTTTCAGTTGAATTCAAAATCAAGACCTGTAGAAGTGATGCAATCATGTTTAGAGAAAGTAACAAAGTCTCAAGAACCTTGAATTCTATACTAATTCAGTAAAATTAGGGAACATACACTTTAAAGAACTGTTTGATATATTGTAAAACAGCATTATAGAAAGAAACACATGGAGACTTAATTTTTACACTACTTGAATGCTTCTCCTATGTATATTTAGGAGCCTTACAATTTCTTAAGTGTTAGCTACTTGTGCTTGCTGAACGTGGAAAGGGGCTATAGAAATCTGGTATTTGCCTAGTTGGTTTGGTGTTTATTCAGGTTGATTTCTTTTCTTTTCAATTTTTTTTTATTTGTTTGTTTGTTTGTTTTTTTTTTTTTGTTCCATTTTGTTTTGTTTTTGTTTTCTTTGTTTGGGTCTTTTTCTGTTTTATTTTGTCTGGTTTGGTTTTTTTCTTTATTTTTTATTATGTTCCCTGCTGTTGAAATTCTCCCCATGTTGGTTGCCCAAACCATAGCAGCAACCATTGAAAATTTCAGTCAGATGGCTCTTCATTGTATGAAGAATACTAACAAAACCAAGATAATTTGAAATAAAAGCTTTCACTGCACAACTGAGCCTTTCACAGTGATCTATATTTTGTCTGTCTCTACTTAAATTTTGCCACCTTCTTTATGTATAAATACCCTAATTTTTCCATCTCATCGTGGACTCTCTGAAATCCCTTACATCTGCATATGCAGACCCAGCAGTAGTTGTGTAGCTGTTAATAGTAAATTTCTCTGTCTTACCCTATGAGGGAGATGGTTAGACAATATGATTGCTACTGAGATCACTAACTAAATTGGTGGCAGTTTTACTGCAAAAGCTCTGCTTCACTTTGTTCTGAATTTTCTTTTATATCCAAAAGCATTGCCTCACAGGCAATGGCCCAAACACTGTATGATGTGCATGCTATAAATACTGCAAACAACATGTTGAGCAAAAACTAGTAGGCAAATTAATTCAGCTCAGTAATGCAAGGGAATATAACCAGATGAGTTGTTTGACAACTGTATTGCTTAAAAAGCTGCATAAGTAACAGAATCCTTTTAATCCACTGACAGACAGTAAAACCCTTGTGTTTTTGCTGGCTTATAAGTAACTGAGCACAATCGCAGGCTGTAATTTGCGATGACACAACTGTAATGGACAAGCCACTATAAAGCTTTTTGGTCAGGATATTGACAAAGAGATGGTGCTGAAATTTTGATACAGCCTTGTGCACTTCCTACCAAAGCATTACCATTTTACCTTATTGACAGAGGTAACCCTAATTCTATAACTTATTAAGTCAGAAAATCTTTTCTGAACTGACTTCATTAGGTGAGGTTTCGTTTAAGTTAATTTGTTTAGTTCTGCCATTTCAATTAAGGAGCTCTCACTTGATCTCTGCCAATTTGACACTTCAAATCATCTCACAACAACAACTGGCATTAAATAAGACTAAATTCAGAGCCCTAAATTCAACTGAGAACTCCAACACATTCAGGTTTGCAATTTTTGTAACAAGGACCATTGTCGCGGTGCCTTCAGAGAGTGTCTCTCTGCTCTCCGGGCTAGCTCTGGCACCGAGGCAGCGTGTCAGGCACAGCTCCAGCTACAGATAACCAGGGCTGATCCTGTGGGTTCTGAGAACCGTCAACCCACTCTTCCTNATGAACCACCACAACTCTGTCTAAAATGAATGGTATTTTAATTTTTCTGAGAAGTGGGGTTTAACTGCATGTGATGCTTGGATTGTAATTTCTCAGCTTTCTTCTATTTTAAATTTTATTCTCATTGTACCACAGATTGCCATACCTGCTATATGTAGACGTGGAAATACTTATTCTTTGTAACAATATCCAGGCTCCAAAATAAATTTCCTAGTGGGAACAGTGACTACTGTTTAGCTGAGAAATTTAGTTGACTTGATTGTGGATACAGGGTAAACTAGATAGAACCTTCATGGATGGGCTTGTATCTCAAAAAAGGCACTCCTACTTGTAAAACAGATGTTTTAATTTCTGTTTTCCCACTCCATGTTGACATAAACTTTAATAGGATTATGTGCAAAATGGAAACAGTTTTTCGATCAGGAGAAATTAAGGTGCTTTCAGATGGAGAAAGAGGGAGGGGCAGTTCCTTAGCCCATACAAGGGTAACCTTTTGCCACAGTCTCCACACTGCACTGCAAAAATTCCATTTGTAAGCATACTCATCCTATGTGCATTCTGGAAATCCCTACTGAAAAGAATTTTCCTCTCTATATTTGAAAGTTAGTTAATCCTTTCTAAATAAAACTTAAATTCAGCTGTAAAAAGTGACTTATTTTCAAACAACAAATTTATTCATGCCCATTATTCAGAGCTCTAAAGAAACATATCTTTTTTCATGTTTATTTTAGTAATGACTCACTTTTTTTGTCCTGTGTTGTTTTGTCCTGAATGAACATGAAAAATTTCATATTTCAGTTGCCAATAATATTGGTGATCTTTTACAGCAAAAGTACTCATAAAAGCTAGTATTTCTATGTTCATATCTATCACATCTCTATCATGAACTATTTTACCCTTGGGGAAATATAGCTAATGCAAATATATATTTTTTTAAATTTTCGTCTACTTTAGATGCATTATCAGCTACAATGGAAATCTGATGTGTTAATTGAAAACAGGAAAGAAAATGCCAATGGTTTCAAAATATGATTATTACTAAAAGTTTATCTTGGAAGGATTTTTTTCCCTATACCCACATATATCTAGAGGCTAATCTCAGCTGATAAAAATAAGTTTCTGTAATAGTGTTGGTCTTCCATAGTCTCTGAATCCTAAACAGCCTCATACTATTTTTTATATATCTATCTCTATCTACCTCTACCTCCATGACCTCTATCTCTATCTCTATCTCTCTATCTCTATCTCTATCTCTATCTATCTCTATCTCTATCTCTATCTCTATCTCTATCTCTATCTTCTCTATCTCTATCTCTATCTCTATCTCATCTCTATCTCTATCTCTATCTCTATCTCTAGCTCTATCTCTATCTCTAGCTCTATCTCTATCTCTATCTCTAGCTCTATCTCTAGCTCTATCTATCTCTCTATCTCTATCAACTATCTATCTCTATTTACGCATAGGATATATAGTAGTCTGCTCTATTTACCTAAATGAAAATCTTTGCTCTTCCTCAGCTTTTTTTTCTCCTGAAGCCCATATTAATGTTGTATTTCATCATATATGCATATCTAAGTAGGGAATCATATGCGGGGAAGAAATCCCACAATTCTTATATATGTATGTCTTGGGTTGCAGTACAAGATGTAACCAAAAGAGTGCATTTTATTGCCATCTGTTGAAATCGGTTGGGGAGGTGTTTTCTTATCTTTTCCATGACCCATTCCTCATAACTCTCTGGGGGGGAGGGGACAAGTGTCTTCTTTTGGTAGGCCAGCTACTAAAACCAGCTGGTGCAGTGGTCCTGATCTCTTCCACCACCCATCCTTTCTCCCAGGGGATATCTTCTGTTAATGGGCCATTGAGTCTCATTGCATGACTGATAAAATTACATCATCCCATTGTGAGATGCTCCACACAGCAGGAAGAGCCAAGCATTCCTATCTGGATAAATCCTGGGATTCAGAACACCAGGACAGCCTGTTTCCACTGGATTCCCAGAGGAAGACTGGACACATCTCATCACCACTGGACCTTCAGAGAAATCTATACCCTTCTACAGGTTCATCTCTACTCCAGTAGAACCAAATCTATCTCTCCAGGAGGACTTAATTGGACTGCTATCAACACCCTGACCAACAGGGTGTCAGACTGTATTCTGACTCTGTCGGTGTTTTCTTTTTTTGTTTGTATGCTTTTTTTTGTATTACTCCATTTTTACTTTTAATTTTCCAAGTAAAGAACTGTTATTCTTATTCCTATATCTTTGCCTGAAAGCCCCATAATTTCAAAATTATAATTCAGAGGGAGGGGGTTTACATTCTCCATTACAAGGGAAGCGCCAGCTTTCCCTGACAGACACCTGTCTTTCCAAACTGAGACAATGTAGGATTTAATCTGTGAACAAGGCATGTGTGAAAAAGATATTTTTCTTCATTCATGTGTACTGTCATTTACTTTAAAGGGCTTTGAAAAATTTTGTGTGGAGAAAGACCCACAGTCTCTGGACATCTTTGTAATTCGTACATAAACATCAGGGGTTCTTGATAATTTGTATTTGTCCCTAGATGCATCCTTTGTCCAGAAGAGTAAATATAGTTGAGCATAGATAATGAAGTAAAAACCTATATCTGAAATAAGAACTAGCAACCTCTGGTTAGGCCACAGCAGAAGGTACAGTTTAAAATACATTAATAAAGAAACAATACCTTGACAAGCAAAAATGCCAGATCCCTTTTCCCATTGTTGCTATGAACTGCAATAAATATTGGTGTCATCACAGGATGACTCTTTTCTCTTTTACTATCTGCACCTTGCTGCAGCCTGGTGTATTCAACCAAGCCCTCAAAATGCTGAGAGGAAGCCCAAGGGAAGACAGCTACCCCTTGCGAGGACTGAAGGAGAAAGACATAAACATGACCTTGGCAAGTGACAGTGATATGCCTAATACTCATGCTGAGAATGGCAAATATGAGTCCTGCTGTTTTTCCTTGACCAATTTAAGAGGCACAGTAATTATTTATCAGCAAAAACAATAGACCAAAAAAAGTTCATGTGTTCCCTGGCCTCTGAGCACTTCTGGCCTTCCCCTAGTAGAATAGTTCTCTACAAACAGTTTCCCTCTTTGCTCCTTATTTTCCCTCAGACTCTCAGGACACCATATTTCTCAAGCATCATGACTTAATTTTATTCTTCTTTCTCCCCTTTGATCACAGGTCCTTCCCACAAAATACCTTTTTTGCATTCTTCCTTTTAGGCATAAAGCTTTTCACTGGGACTTATTCATCATCTCATGGGAGGTAGTGAAATATCAAGTGCAGCTTAATTTTATTTTTTCAATTTTTTTTGAAAGAGAGTGTGTCTACACTTTTACAGGAAGATGTACACTCACAGTTCTTATGTACTTGAGTTTTTGCAATTGTATGGTGCAAAGTCTCAGAGTAACTCACAGGCTTAGCTGGGATCCAATGTCAAGTTAGCAATAGTTATATTGACTTGGATTGACTCGGTGCAGTCAAAGTGAGGCAGGATATCCTTCTCTGCCTCATACTTCAAATATCAGATTTAAATATATTTGGTTTGGTTTGAAAAAATGTTATCACAATTTTAAGGTTGAGAAGATTGTGTTGAAGAAAATCCTGATTGAACAGAAAAATTATTGAACAATGTTGGAGACCAAGAAGGTGCTTATGAGCTTGCACAGCTCTTCAGGATTTAAAAGCTGTCCAGCAAATAAGACAGAAGAAATTTACTACATCTTTGAGAGAATCCTGGACAGACTCTCCAGCCCATACCTGGATAAACACATCATGTGATGGGTGAGCAACTGTTTCATGGATTAGGTTCAAAGGGTTGCAGTGAATGGGTGATATCAGACTGGCACCCTAGTGAGGTTCCACAGTGCTCCATGCTCAGCCCTGTGCTCTTCAATATCTTCATGAATGATTTGGACAGAGGACTGGAATAGATACTAAGCAGTTTCACAGATGATACAAAACTGGGAGGAGCTGTTGACTCCCTTGAGGGCAGGAGGGTCCTGCAGAGAGACCTCAACCAACTAGAGGGCCGGACAATCACCAACACTATGAACTTTAGCAACGAAAAGTACAGGATTCTGCACCAGGGACAGAGCAATCCTAAATACAATCCCTTCTGACCATTGCTCCTTGAGGCTTGGAGCATTCATGTGTCTTGGTGCTCAGGTCTTTTACTCTCCAAGACTAACCCACAGGAGTAAGTCACTCCAACAGTCTGGAGCATTCCTTTTATCCACCCCGGAAGTATTTTAAAAATTGATTGATGTATCGAGATCAAGGAGGTCAATGAGGCTCACAGAGGGCTGAAAAAACAAAAGGGATGCAGCCAGAGTTCACAAATACATTTCTCTGTGATCATCTTCTCTTTTAAAGCACTCCTCATTGTTTATTGTAGGGCATGTATATCATATACCTTTCTACCCACTTGATTCTTTATGTTTGACAGAGAGAAAGAAAAGTACAGTCTCAAAAGTGGCTGTTATGAAACTGTTTGAAATCTGCCATATTAATTTCTTTTTTATCTGAAATTTATCATTATTAGCTCATTGCATATTATTTAATTTGCTTTTGAAGAATAGAAAACCTCACCTAGAATAGCTGTGACAGATGCTTGCCCTCTGATAAATGTTAATTTTAATGTCCTACAGTCTTCTTCCTGTATGTAAAATATGTGCTCAAACTCGTCATCATGTTTTTTGCTTCCAGGGGGAATCTTATTGATTGTGAGGAAACTAAATAAAACAAGCCTTGGAAAATCAGATGGAATGCTTCACAAGGTGTGATTCTGAGCACAGTTTTGGCAGTCCTTATGGCAGTTACTGAAACAGAAAAAAACGCTGGGTCGACTAATGGCATGTTAGTCTAAATAGGTTTAACACCTGGAGTTTTTTGAGTTTGGTTGGTTTTGTTTGGTTGGTTTTTCATTTCATGTGACGTGAAATAAAAAGCTTCTGTTTTGTTGTAGCTTTTCTGTCCACTGTGGCTAATTTATGAAGTAAATGGGTTTCATCTTGTGGATTCCTAGATGTTGAATCCAAAACTGTTCATATGACAGCTTGTTTACTATTTGTGATCCAGAGACAAGAATATTTGTCTTAATCACTATTAAGACCAGAAGTTTGACTTTTTATCTTCCTCTTTTTTTTTTTTTNTTTTCTTTCCTTTTTTTTTTTTTTTTTTTTTTACATTTTAATGGAACATAACTTGAGACCAAGATGGAAAATGTTACAAGAGCTAAATATTGCTTTTAATCCAGATTCAGCTGTTCATTTATTTCATGTGTAAAATAAACTTCATTTTTATCTTACAATTCTATTTTCCTGTACATCAAAAGATTTATAGTCTTAAAACAAATGATCTCTTTGATGTGATTCACTGTTACATACAGTTTAGAATAGCGTATGATTGACCAAGCTGAACTGCCTTCTGATACAGCTTTATGGAAATGTATTAAAATTGCATCAATTTATTCCAAAAGAATTTCTTGCAGAAAATACTAATTCACTGTAATTCTCAGGAGACAATGCATGAGCATTTTATGGGGATTGAGAGCTGGATTTGAAAGATTATGATCAGGGTATAATTGTAGGGATCCTGTGCACCAGATAATGCAGTCAATTGCTTACTTCTGGTTTCAATTAACTATCTTCTAGGGACAGTCAGATGGAATCTCCACTGGTGTGGATCAGCATAGCTGCACTGAAATAAGGAGAGAAGTACCATTCATTTTCACAAGCTTATTTTCTCACTTGGGGCAAACCACATGTTAATGAAACCCACAGAATGTAATAAATGGGGAAAATGTATGAACGTCAATAAGGATAAAGAAGCAATAAGACAACCTCATAACATAAGATTTCTGAATGGAAGATTAAATGAGATTCTAGGAAAACACAAACAAATCTATCTTGAGGGGAAAAAATTGATACTGATACTCCAGCACAGTAAGAAAAACCTTGGTAGTAGTAGTTGTGTGTGATTTGGAGAAAGTTCTCAGACTGGAATTTGACTCAGTGCTCATTGACTTTCAACAGAATTGGGATGCTAGCTCTGCTCTCTACATTCAAAAAGCAATTCATCATCTGGTAGTAATTTATGGTGGTATATTCAGGTTTATTTTGTTTGTTTCTTCAAAACATGTAATAGACAACGGGGATGCAAAACGAAATATTTTCTTTTAGGAACAGAAAAAAAATAAGTTCAGGTCTCACCAAATAATCTTTATGCACATCCAGAACTTTGTTTTGTGTTTCTGGAGAAATCCTCTTATTTTAAACAAACTAACTTGCAAAGGAATTAAGGATACGTATAACAGAAGAAGGAAGACAGTTACTTTCGAAATGCATGCTTCATGTTTTCTGTTGTGGCAGAACAATGAGATAATTTGGGCAAGGTGTGCTACACATTTTTAATGTTGTGTCTCATTGTGTACAGAATAATGGTCCAGTGTAAACTGCAGGAAGCCATGGTTAAGGGCATTATAGCCTCAAATGTACATGCTACTTTATGTGTGTCAAATAATAGGACTTTGTAAAGGGGAAGGCTGGGCAGGCATATATTATCTTTTCAATGTCAGCTTTTGAACTAAGTACCCAGATGCAAAGCCTTAGTTTCTTGACTTGAAAAAGGCTTTTACAAAGCAGAGAGTTGCTAAGGTTCCTTTATTCTAGAAAGTGATTCCAAATGGATGTGAAAATGAATTAATGGAGAAATTATTTAACACTATATGTCTAAAGCAATAGTAAATATGAAAGAATATCTGGTTCTGGTCAGCTTCAGTCATCTTGTTCAGCCACCCCATGTACCTTCAAAAATTTAAGACACAGTATTTTTTCCAGTTCATACCATGGACTCAATATGGGATTGCAGATACTCATTTTTATTTCTCTATGCCTTTGTGTTTTCATGTCTAAAACAAAGGTGATACTGTGTACCAAATGATGAATATCTTCCCCCCCTCCATTTTAAAAAATTACTGTCACATTCAAATACTTCTTTTAGTTTTTTTGAAAACAAGATACATATGAAACTATTTTATTGCGGAAATGCACCACCTGTGAAGAATATAGAGAATGATCGAAATGCGTGGAGGAGGATTAAACAGGAATTCTCTGTAGCTTGCTGTGATATTAACACATTTTTTTCTGTATAATGCAGGCAGCTTTTCTGTAATGCTAGGAGAAGGCTTTTTATTCACTAACATTTTTCCGTTTCTGACTCTTTCCATATACGTATATTTCTCATATTGCTTTCTGCATGCTGCTGTTCAAGATTTCCTTACATGGTTTATAAAAGCAACTGTGAATCCCTTTCCCCCTTTCAAGCTTTTCTATCAATGGCTTCCTAATTTCTTACACCTAAACTCTATCTGCCTCCCCTCCAAACCACCCTCATTGCCATCTGTCTCTTGTGCATATGCCTGCCTTTTATGTTTATAAATGCCCAACATTCTGCAAATAGTTTGTAAATGTTTGCCCTAAGTAATTTACTCCACTTTCCAGCAGATACCAATTTTTAGCTCCTCCTTAGTGAGGCTGGTATGCATAACATGTTCAGAGAGACCCTTCAATACCAGATCAGTTCTTCAACAGTAAGAAGGGAGAAAAGCTTGTTCCCAATGTTTCATAAACTGCAACTGGCCACTGGTCAAAATCAATGCTTGGATGACTTTCAGTGGTAATAAACCTATGGTTAGAGGTAACAGGAAGTGGTTTTGCTTGTAAGTGCTTAGGTTCTCAGTGTGAATAACTTTACTGAAACTCAGGGTCTTGTTTACCTCAGTTGAGTTAGACAGAAATGTTACATCCTTTGTGCGGACCTTGCCATTTTTCTGCACTACTTAAGCAACACCAGGCTCCAGAAACTCCACATTCGTTACTCGTCTTTGCTCTGTAACAAATACCCAGCGGAAGTCTACAGGAGAAACTATCAGAACCCTGGCCACTGAGGAGAGGAGAGATTTTAGACAAAGTGGAATTGAATGATTGGCATTTTTGAGATAATATTTGCTGAGGTCAGCCTAAAGTAATTTAGGAAGGAAGATGTGGGTGGGTTTGTTCTTTATTCAGGTGTCAACTTTTGAAGTTTGTTTCCCTAGCTACAAAGTAGGGTGAAGGATCTCAAAAGAAAAGAGCTTACTCTGAATGTAAGTTAGATCAAGATGCGAAATGAAAGGTTTTTACATGATATCGGACATGACCTCTTAGACTGATGAAACCTGTATATCATTCCAAGAACCCAGAAATACATGGGAGGAGTGGGAAGATGATTCCAGTTTGGTCCATTATAGGTTGTCATGGAGCTGTGTGTCTTGCTATGCAGCCAGCACCAAAAATGGCTTAAAACGACACAAAAACCAAAGTTGTCATAGGTCTCCTTATTTGTATTATTTTCCCCTAAAGTGCATATACTTTCAAAGAAAAATGCAGAGTATTTAATCTCTCAGCTGTTCAGACCCTCAATAGACTTCATCTGAGTACCAAGAAATCTTGATTCAGACCTTAGTTCAGGTATTTCTTGGCAGAAATGTCATTCAGCTTCTTTATTGCTTAGCTGTTACCTGGAAAATTCTTGGGTTTGGATCAGACCCACTGGCTGAATCAGAGCTGATGCTGTGACAAAGCCCATAGACCAGGTTAGACCAGGCTAGGTATTTGAAAATTAATGGAAAAGTCAATGCATTGAGGACAGAAATCTCAGCAATCACTATTGTCCATTGTGTAACAGCTGTGAGAGGTTATATGGCAACATGAACTTGCACTGATTTTGACACCATCCCCAGAGGTTTAGTACATATACAGTTCATGTACAACCTGAAATTATTAACTCTTTGCAGACAAATCTGTCCTTGTCCAAGTAACTTTCTCCTTCCTGAACCTTGCATTGAAGTTTTCCTTTTGTCTTCAGTTCATGACAGACTCTCTTGATACAAAGCTTTTTATATAACTCCCTCTGAAGGATGCAGTTTAAGAGCAAATAATTTTGTAATGTATTCTTCACATATCACTGTGCATTTTAAGCAATGTTTAAAAAGCCTAGTACTCAAATCCTGTAGAAAACTAAAACTTAATATATGGAGTGGAATGCTGAATGGTGCATTGGGGCATACTTGGGGGAGAGTGAGTATCTTTTTTCTTTAGATTAAATGACTTCACTGTAGGAAGTCAAGCCCAACACCATAAACTGAGTATTTAAGCTGTATCACAGCTTAATCTTGT
>WBMY01017071.1:85643-149442 GCA_013397315.1 Donacobius atricapilla
TGAAGTTTTGCCTCTGTATGCTTTTTGCCTTGTCTGCATTGTAAAAGTTATCTTAAATAAATGAATTCAACTACTGTTCATTCAGTGCTGCTATTGGTCCTTGTTAAAATTTCTGGGCAATGTTTGAAGCTGCAGAGACACAGATAGTGTGTTCACTGCAATCCAGGTACTTATTTTTTCTTTAGTAGCCTGGAGGCTGTCATTTGCTGTTTGTTTGAGTATAGCAACTGCCTTTTGCTGGAAATGGCAAAATATCAGAGATCACAAAGCTCTGGGTATTTGAGTGATTTGGGGGTTTAAAATGGAGAAGACTAGTGCTGACTGATTTGAGAGAGTAAACAGGGATGCTTCAGTCCCTTTGTCAGCCGCAGAGCTGCATTTCAACCACCTCAGATATATTTTGCCAATTCTGCTTCTGTTTCAAATCTGCTTATCTGCACAGTGTTTCAACAAAAAACAAGGCCTATCCTTCTCCTTATAAGCTTGATCTGGTAAGGATGTCTCTTAAGGTACCAGAGTAGATATGAAGCCATTGTTGACTGATCGTTTTAAATGATCTTATAAAAATTTTGCCACACTGTGGTGTGTGGGTAGACAATATCAAATGAAAATGTTCCTTTTCTCTTTGTTGCAGCCGTTTTCTTCAATTCCATGAAACCTGTTCATGATCCTAGTTGTGTACATTCAAAAAACTATATGTGTCTGCTACCTCAATACCCCTAGATGTAATGAGCAATCTAGTCACCTCCATATCTGGTACGGGTTGACTTCAACATGAGATCATTGTTTATTTAAGTACTTTCTTTTCTGTCCTTCTACACTGATATTACAGATATCAGTACCACTAACTAGAAGTAACCCTTCTAACATACCACCTGCTCCCAGTGGTAGAGGAAGGAAATGGATCCTATTAAAGGTATCTATGTTACCAGCTCACTTGTAATTCAGTTGTAGTCATATGATGCATGAATATGTCTCCTGCAGCTAGAGGAGCTTTGGCATTCACAATTGATTCAAAATTATATATTCATGAGTCAAATAAGCTAGTTAGGTGCCTGTATGGATTTAGCTTTTAAGGAGAAATGTAATTCACCCACAAACTTCTTCATCCATCCCCTCAGAATGATTGCAGGTTTCTAAATGCAGATGTGTCCTTGGAGTTATTACGAACACTTTTGAGGAAAATACCATAAAAAGGGTAAATTTTTAAAGATTAAGAAATAAATTGAGTTCTCCTTGCTCTTTCACTCCCTCATGCTTTACAAAAGGCCATCCAAGTTTCCCACTGCAAAAAATACTTTCTCAGGCAATTTTTGGGTTTAGTCCCATATTTATTCACTCAGTGCTCAACCTTTCTACAGCATATAATTCTGTTGGTATAAACAGAATTAATCACATTAAATATGTGCTCAAACATTTCTAGGCAGCAGCTCTAAGACAATACACACAGATTTGTCTTATCTAACTCCTCCTCTCCTATGAAATTGTTTTCTATTTATCAAAGGAATCAACAGTTCTAAAGCATCTGAAGGGATTTGCAAATCTTCTGAATATATTTGGCTAGAAAAAGAAAAATTACTAACTATCTTGGAAATAATAAAAATATAATCAGCATGTTCTTGTTTTAAGGTTGGAAAAATGAACCATGAAAGTTGTCAGAATTCCTCAAGGATAAGAAATAAGCAGTTTGATTTTCTTAACCCAAGATCCCTGAGCCCACAGACATCTCGTCACTTCCAGGTTGCACGCCCTAAAAGTTTTCTTCTCCACATTCAGACCTCCACACCTCTCATCTCTCATTTCAGTGTTCTGTTGCTTTGTGCTGAATATCATGATAACTTCATATCCAGAGAACCTTCTGAGAGGTGCAATGCCTACCAGCACCCACCTCTGTTCAGGTTTTAATAAATATTCCTTTCAAAAACTGCTGTAGCTTCTCTGTGAGAAGTGAATCAAACTCTCCTTCTCCTTCAATTTTACTAAAAGTACATAAAAAGGAAGATATTGAAAAAATTTTAACAGGCTGAGCCTATTTGAGAATGTGTTTTTTTACACATCAAATTTTGGCAAGTGAAAATGAATCTTTGAATAAAAGTTCATCTGCTAATTTGCTATCTCTGTGAAAATATGGCATTATAATTTGTGAAATATTATCATTTCTTTTGCTTAAAAACTTTGTTGTTGGATTTGCTTTGTTTTTCTTGTTTTATGAAAAAACCCTTGGATTTTTTTTCTTCTTGACTTGTGAAACCTATTTTTCATATCAGTAAGTGTTAACTTTTTTGGCATGGAGAACCTTTTCCATTGCAGGGATGTTCCTGTGACAATAGAAATGAGACATAATTTCCAGAACTTCTGAACAATGATTCAAACATTTTTATTATTCATAAAAAACTGCAGGATTCTTGGAACTTTCTTCACAAAAGCGGTAGTAGATGTGAAAGAATCATTGAGGTTTTCAGTAATATATTCCACTCTGCTAAGCAAAATGAAATGTCTCTATTTAGGCCCAATGAAAAACAACCTAGTAGTCTTAATTTCTGAAATAATTTTTTTAAGATTACTCTCAAAGCATAAGGAGGCATGGTTGATGTAGAAGTAGACCCCTTGGGATGCATTTTGCCTCTCATTGTGATGGATACTTGGTTTAGCAGTCACGTATGTGTCCTCCTACAGGAACCTCTTGACCTCTTTTCTTAGCATAGAAGTCCTATTGTTGCTCATGGACTGTCTTCAACTTGCCTTATCAGTGCTGCAGACTAGTGTGAGTGACTTGTGTAGCAAGTGTGTGGATGTTTTTGAGGCACTTCTTTTACTTAGCCATAACCTACTTGACGTCAGGCTGTGGTTTATGTTAAAATACAAAGCCTGTTCTTAATGATTTTAATTATTTCCACAATACTCGGGGTGTCAGATGCTTATTTATCTTGCTTTTCATTGAAATTAATATAGCATAATTTATCTGCACACAAACAGGCAGATAATGCATGAACTTAAAAGTGAGTTCTAGCACATGCATACTTGCTTGTTTTCTTGTTGATTTTAATAGGGATCTGTGGCTGGAGAATCATCAGAACTATATTAAAGAATAATTAATTTCTTTTTCTTTTTTAATAATCTTGGTTAACTCTATAGAGAAATGCAACTGCCAATTTCAACTAAGTTAGAGGTTTTCTGAGAAGTTAAAAAAAATTCTCAGGATGTGCTCCACATTTAAACAAATTCACTGAACAGATTCCAGTTTGCCTCAGTGAAAGTTGGTCAGGGCATTCACAGAAAGGCATACTTCTCTGAGTACTTGAATAAAAATGAATTTGTTAAGAAGCTCAAATTATCAAAACCTAGAGCTGCTACTCTTAAAGCAGGATGCTAAGATTAATGATCACTACACCGACACAGTAAGACTGTGGATGACACATTTTAATGGATGATGATTTTGTCTTACAACACACTTTGCTTAAGCACATAGCTTAAGCATGATCTATGTTAAAATCACCATTGATTTTGGTCAGAGAGACTAACCTACCTATCTCAAAACTTTAAGAGTAGTCATACAGAAATAGGCTATCAAATGTCTGTGGACAGGTAAGGCACCTAATTTTATGTCAGCACTGTAAAAAGAAATAAAACGCCAAAGTAAAACTCCTTGAGTCTTAAAAACTTTCCAATTAAAATAGAACCGTGGCTCAGGACTTCGCTTGCTATAGATTATATGTGCATACACAGGTGTTTAGGTTTTTTGAATTTATTTTTAATAGTTATTGGTTCTTTTTTTTTCCTTTTTAGTATTTTTAATTTTTGTTTCTATTCTAACCTGTTTTCCAGAGAATCTATTTTGTGTAATTCATAGATGATTGAAGCTAATGCAAAGATCCCCATGCAATATAGATATATTTGGGCCAAGTTTCTGGTTTTCTAGGTAAGCATTTATATTCAAGGATTCTTAGCTGCTTTGAGGCCTGACATAAGTAATCCACTAAATATGCAAAGTTCTGGCATATTTTGCCTTCAGGAAAAGGGTCAATGAGGAGTAAGAGATTGAATATAGCCTAATGTCAGTCTTAGCTGGAATAGTTAGTATTCTTCAGCATCTGTAGTTCTGTATTTGCTCAGGATATCTTTGGTTAAATGCTGATGGACTTTTCATACTGCTCAGCTCAATCAGAAGTCCAAATGCAAAAGCAATATTGTGTGAATTTGTAATGCACTGTGAAGACTTTATGTCTACTACAATAGCATGAATAAGTGTCTTCATAATCTCTTTTACCCTTTGGCTATTGACAAACACTGCGTTGATACAGATGGCAGGACTGTATTGCTTGTGTGATCTGTTTGTTCATACAGATCCTGGGACTGTTGGTTTTCTGTTCCTTGTTGCATCAGTCTTGTCTTTTTAGAAACCTAAGAAAACCAAGATGCCAACTCAAATAAACCCCTCCCTTTTGAGATAATTGAGACAGTTCTCATATGAAGTGGCAACTAAAGAAAGTTTTTGTATCTGTCAACTTGTCGCATTAAAATAGTCCGGCTTGCCTACCAAACTTACCGCAAATGTACAGTAGACTTGCTATGTCACAGATCAGTCCTAGTGACAAACAACCAAAATAATCTGTGATGTTATATACAACCAAATTTCCCATAAAACCTGAATTCAAGGCAGCTTGATCAGTAGTGAGATTTTGTGGGCAATGGTTATAAACAGGTTGATTGTTCACAAAAAAGAGAGATCTGGGAAAAAAAGAGGTTATTTCTATGTAATTTCTTGTGCTGTGAAATGCATTTCTTCCATCAAGTGTTATAAAACAAATTTGGACCTGTAAAGAGAGGGCCAAAAATTGAGAGAATATTAGCTAGTCTATAACTGTAACTGGCCCTTGTGTTACTGAGGAAAAAATACCTTTCGAGAAAAACATAGGTTTTTCTTGCTCATGAATACAGATGCAGATAACAGCAGGTTAAAGTGGATCCAACCAGTTTTAACAAGTTGGAATCTGAAGGGGAAATTCAATGGGATCAATTCTTTTGGAATTGCTGTATTGTATATAACCTGAGGTCAATCAATTGAAAGAGATACCTGTAGGAAAAATTAAAAAAATTGAATTTTTGTGATTTTTTTTGGCCTCAGTAGCTTACTGTGACTGTAAATTTGATATTAAGCAAAATTTGATATCTAAGCAAAAATGCAGGCAGAAAACTATAAGGCATTGAAAGCATAGGAAATTTTCTCCTATTTTCCATGAAAGTAGTAGGCAGTATTATTGTGCAACATCATTCTTATGAATATAATTGCTTTAATTCACAATGAGATACTGTTCTGAAATAATTTCTTATTGGCTCTGTATCTTAACTGATATGAATGTAGTCTGTCCTGAGTGAAATAGCACTGAAATGAGGTCTTGATATGACCTGAAATTTCTCCCTGTGTGTAAGTATTTATAGACTTTATTTTGATCATCTGTGGGACTAAGACAAAACCTACACTTATTAAAATATGGACATGAGCTCTAATTTTCGCCAAATCATATTTTGATGTGATATGTGCTATCCATTTACAGGCTACAAAATAGGTTTAAATCATGACACAACAAAAGAAGTTCCATAGGATCACAGAATTCACTAGGTTAGAAAAGATATTTGAGATCATTGAGTTCAATCTATGACTGAACACCACCTTGTCAACCAGACCACAGCACTGAAAGCCCTGTCTTAACTTTCCTTAAACACTTCCAGGGAGGGTGACTCCATCACCTCCCTGGGAAGCCTATTCCAGTGCCCAAAATCACCCTTTCTGTGAAGATTTTTTTTCCTGATGTCCAGCCCCAACCCCCCCCTGGTACAGCTTAAGACTTTGTCCTCTTCTGTTGCTGATTGCCTGGGAGAAGAGACCCACCCCTACCTGACCAGACCCTCCTTTCAGGGAGTTACAGAGGTTGATAAGGTCACCTCTGAGCCTTCTCTTCTCCAAGCAACCCCAGCCCTCCCCGCTGCTCCTCATAGGACCTGTGTCCCAGACCATTCATTGTCTTTGTTGCCCTCCTCTGGACAGGTCTGAGCATCTCAACATCCTTCCTAAACTGAGGGGCCCACAACTGGACAAAGTGTGGCCTCATCAGAACCAAATACAAGCAGAAGAAGACACTTCCCTGGTCCTGGTTACTTTCCTTATACAGCCAGGATGCCATTGGCCTTGGCCATGTGGGCACACTTCTGGCTCATGTTTAGCTGCCATCAGTGAGTACCCCCAGGTCCCTTTCTGCCTGGCCACTGTCCAGCCACCCTGTCCCCAGCCTGTGGTGCTGCAGAATTTTGTTGTCAAAGTGCAGGACCCAGCACTTGGTTTCGTTCGAATTCACATAATTGGATTCAGCCCAACTTCAGGACTATTTGTCTTGTTTCATCTAAATAAGTGTTCTGCTGGGGTACTTTGGATACAATCTGCTTTGATAGATGATGCTTTTTGCTTGTTTATGTAAAAATGTTGAAATGCTTGTGATATTACAATACATCCCTTTTGAAGACGTATAGAAGGGCAGGATATAAATGGTATTGGTGGTTTCAGAATGGCAGGTTTTTAACAGTGGCATGTGAACCAAGACATCATTTTAAAAATATGTTTCAGTCACTGGAATTTTTCTGAGTTCTGAGACCTATCCATGTTTGTTTTCCTCATATTATTTGTTGTCAAAACAATGAATTTTTAGGACTGTCTTGTAAAATCCATGTGTGCCATGTATCTGGGCTTTACTTTATAAATCTCTCAGTATCCGTAAGAGGAAATAGTCTCACTAATATATATTAAGAGGAGTTTCTGAAGATTTCTAGTTGCAATAGCTTTCTCTATAGGTAGCATCTGGAACTTCGTTACTTTTGAAGGACAAAAGCATGATTGTGCAGTACACAGAGCTCCAGAATTTTGCAGTGATTGAGTTTTTTGAGTTCATTGGTTTCTTGACAACAGAAGGAGTTAGAAATATTTTGTGCTGGGTCTGAATCTGGATTATTTCACTCATAAAAAACAATAGTGCTGTCTACCAAATGTGACTTTGCAGTGGTTACTCTCTCAGAATTATAAGCACTGCATTGTTCTTTCTTCACACAGCTGTTTGATAGTTAATCTCATGAGCAATAAAAAGCATATGAAAATTACTGTTCTGCTAATCTCTACAAAGTAAACAAATTTCAACACCCAACATTTTATGTAACATAAAAATGAGATATTTAGAGATACAATTGTATCTCCTAAGTTATTTTGCTGAAGAATAATGAAAACATTAGTTCAAGCTCAATGATGTAAACTTGACCTTTATTTCAGATTCATTAAAAGGCTTGCTACACTTCCATCTATTTAAATGGTTAATTGCCTTAGCATTGCAGCCAAGTCTCTAACAGTCACAGGCTTTGAAATGCATCAAGAGTTGTGCACAAATCAGGTGGAACATTGTATTTTCAACTGAGATTTGTGTTGGCTGGAATAACTAACTTAAACCATAGCTCATGTGGAAATATAGGTGTGTGATGGTGAGGCAGTGCAGGAAAGAGAGCGGTGGCTCACCTCTCCATGGGGAGACCAGATAATTGCACTAAATGTATAGACTAACTCCAGAGTAGGACCTCCCTGAGAGCCTCTATTGGAAAAGTACTTGGAGTAACTTGAATAAATGCAGACAACCCAAAATATCTACAGATAATAAACTTTTTGGAGATCTCAGGAAATAAATAATGATGTGCCAGATTTTGCTTTTTAGATAACAATGGTGCTCAATTTGGCACTAAGTCATAGTGTAAAATTGAAATGAAGAGCAATAATGGAATCAGTTGAGTGGGCCTTTCAAGATAAAGCTCCATTGAAAATGAAAATGCAAAAATAACCTAGAAGAAGGTAAATTAACAAGAACTGTTTTTCTTACAAGCTAATGGAAATAAAGGCAGTTTTATATAGGTAAATGTTCCTAGAATTAAATATTTACTCTCAGGTGGCATCAGGATTGGAAGGAAGTAATTAAAACATGTAGGTATGACTTGAATATCTCTTCATAGCAGTGAATGGGCTAAATAGCACTGTTGGGCTAAATCTCTTATAAACAAAAGAAGGATCTTTCATAGTAAAATTAGCTAATTAATCAATAATTGAGTAATTGCTTAGTTACATAAGGCAATACACTGTTTGAATTTCCTTGCCATGTATCACTATAAATTACTTGCAATATCTGTGAAAGCAGTATAAGGAACTCATAAAAAGTAGATAGGCTTGGAGGTTTATGAGACAATAAAGTTTAATTGGCTGTATTCCATTAAGATTAAGAAATACCCATGTAAAAGCACAAAACAGTAAACTTTTGAGATCTTAGCTATCATTCCATTTACCTTGTAGACTACCTCTGCAGACACAATCTCGGCTGGCTATCAGAAGAATACCAGCTTGCAGAAGCTCAGCTCTTTCTAAAAACACCAAGAGTGTTGTAAGGTTTCTGTGCCTGAGTTCTTTCTTTCAGTTCATTATCCTATTCTTGTTTTGCTCTTTTGCTAACTTTTGTCACTTTTCCCTCTAATTCAGATGCCTGATACATTCTAATTCTGGTATTCTGTTAAGTGTGTAAAAGTGACTTGGTGTCATTGGGCTTTCAGTGATATTGGTAGGGTTTATAGCTGATAAAAAAGTCAGCTTAGTTTTGGAACATTTAGACTTCAGATTTTTAAAAATCTTAAATTAGAGAGAATAAATTAATAACTATTATTTAAATAATATACAGTCCAAAATTAATAAAATTATTACAATTATTTTAAAATACATTTGATTTTACTAATAAAGCTAAGAAGCTGTCTTACAACAGGGTGAGAGCATGGCAGAATTTGAACAAACTGATTTATACCATGTCACAGTAGCAGAGTTTGTTTAATGAAATTACAGTTCAGCTGAAATTTCAGTGAACTATTTCCTGAAGAATACATGAACCGTGGGGTTGAACAATTTCTCAGAGATGCATTTGACATCTAAAGGTAATGCTTTATTATACTGTTGCCTAGCAGAGCAGCTCCTGTGATTAGCAGAAAAGAGTGGGAGTGGAGAGGTGAAAGCCATAAGTTGTATAAAGTTATTCTGTGTGCTTGTTCCAAACATGCCTAATATTTTAACTGTCGAAGGTCATCTTGACCGAAATTATGCCTGGCAATGAAATTATTCCTCTGAATTTTTTTCTGAGACATCGCTTTTTTTTTTTCTTTCATATATATATATAAAACACCTGGAACTAACATTGGAGAAGAGTTCTGAACAATTCTGTAGTGACAATCCTTTGCAATGATGCCAGGGACTGTTACTTCTTACTTTTTCTTAGGCAAATTAATTGAACACTACACAGGTGAACTTAAATAAATTCGATGTTTCCTTCATTTTCTATTTGATGGCTTAATGTAGCCATCAACTAGAGTGTTATTGCTGTCTTTTTCTCTTTCCCTTGCAAGCAGATCAGAGAGCAATCTTAATTAAGTCAACATATATGGTGCTTTCCATTCAGAAAGCATAAAGCTATCCCCATTTTTGTGTCTGGTTGTGTAGCTAATGACTACAAAAGCCAGACAGTCTTAAATACATTATTGACATCCTCTGTAGGCAAGTGCTTAAAACTGTATATGGAACTAAACTGTTCCATATCCTACCAAAGTGGAAGAAACTTAAACATCTTTGGGTTGGTTTTTGTGTCTAAATTTCAACAAGCATCTGATTTACACACATGAATTATACATGTTAGCATTAGATAAAGTGTACCTGTGAGAAATTATTTCCTTGATAGGCATTTTCGCATCATCACATGCAAGAGTGCTTTCTGCTGTTAACTGTGGACAGCAGATGATGATCATTTCTTGACTTCTGCTGAAAGAGTTTACTTTCTTCCCCCAAGCCTTACAAATCCCATTGCAGAAGCACAAATACAGTGACAGCAGATACTACACATGCTGTGAGCAACTATTAGGCAGTTTTAAGTTAATAAGGGTTAAGTTGTTGGATGTTGATGAGGATTAGAGACTATATTGAGGATACTCTTTCAATAGTGACAAAACCAGAATTTTACTGTCCACTCATCCCTAGATGCTTCTGCTACTAGGAAGACACCTACCACAGACTTCTCTACATCAACACCCGCTGCTACAGGACAGCTGACTCAGAAAGCTCTATGTGAAGTATTACTGTGTTTTATTGAAATATGAGTTTGTGTGCATGTTTGTATTCAGACAAGTTAAAAAATAATTAATTGATATTTCTTGTCAGATGAAGTGCAGAAATGAGTTTCTGAAGCATTCTTAAGTCTGGTATCAGTCCCTCTGTATGCTAAAGTAGTAAAAAATAAATACAGAGAAGTCCCTGAATTAGGATCTTGAATGTCTTCATGGCCTAAGAAATAATACAAAATAAATAGATAAGCATAGAAGATACTTTCTGTCAGGTTCCATAATTTCTAATTTATTCCCATTTTGAGTAAAAAGATTTGAGTAAAAAAACCCAAAAAACCCCTGTTAAGCATGATCTCTGCTAATGTCAAATCTGAGGATCTTCCAGTTCTACTACTTCTGTATAAATTTCACAATGCTGAAAGAATTTAAATGAACACTTTTCCTTTAGCCATCACTCTTGATTTCTATGGGTAAGCCTCCCAGGTTTTTAAACAGCTAACAAAGTAAGTATATTTCATGTGAGCTCTCTATTAATAATGAGAAAACAATGTTTAGGATCTCTCACTGCATTCTTTTTCATTATTCAAACCTCAACGGAGCTGGGGGCAGAACTGAGTAGGAATTTTATATTGTTTGTCTTATTTTACCATTTTCTAATTTTTCTTTGAATGGTTAAAGAACAAAGTAAAATGTCAATGAATATCTATGCCATAGCCTGAATTATTTAAGAAATATTTTAGTATAATATATTTTAGGTGTCAAAATAATATAGTCTTGATTGCAATATATGTATTAAAAATGTTCAGTTTTTCTGTAGGCAAAGATAATGAGAGAAATTATGTTCATATCAGTTCCTGCTTGATGTTGAGAAGGTTACCAGATTATTGGAAACATTTGGCACTTTCACTGTAACTGTTATTTTAAGTGTAATGGAATCCTTTACACATTCCTACTCCTTTCATCCCAGCTGTGCATACTCTAAGCAAAATTGCAGGCAGAAAATGATAAGGCATTGAAATCATATGAAATTTTCTCTGATTTTCCATGAAACTATTGGGCAGTATTGTTGTGCAACATCATTCTTATGCATACAATTGCCTCTACTCACAATGAGATTTTTTGACTGCCACTAAATTTTTCCTTTTCTGGAGTCTTCATTCCTTAGGGTCTAATACTTACTCCAAAAGTAGCTGAATTAGTAAACTGCTGTATGATAAAAAGCATTCAATTTTAGGCATTGTTCTCCAAGAAAGTAACAAATGAAATGAGAGACTCCAGGGAATAATTTTCAGAAGTACAGTAAACAGGACCTAGAAGGAGAATCTGAACATTAAATTTTGCATCTAAAGAACTGTGGAAACATAGATATTTGACTGCCAGAAAAATCACCTCAAGCAGAAAAACAAGTGGTCTGTCTTCTATACATGTGGGGTAGAAAGTAAAATTTATCAGCTATAGAAAAAATAGACAGCTTTAAATTTTGCATTAAGACAGCTTTCCCAGTGGCTGATAATAAAGCACTCAAATAAGTTCTCCGAGGATGATGTGGAGTTTCTCTAACTGTAACTTGGACAAACATCAGTCAGGAATCCAATCAATATTTCTGAGTTTGCCTTATGCAAGGAGAAAGGGTAGATGATCTTTAAATTATGCCTTCAGTCTTGTCATTCTTTGGCAGTAAATATCATAAAGGAGGATCATGTTTTTCATAAGGAAGATATATTCCCCGTGCAGTGGCAGTTTATGTGATTATGGAGAAAATTGTGTTTTCTCAACACAATTAATAAGTTTTTGGAAACAGTGGTGTAGGGTGGAGTGTTGCAACTTAGAAACACAGAAGTTTGTGATTTGGGATTAAAGTTTAAGTCTTGCTTTTTCCTCTATATGGTGGTAATTTTTAGTCATAAAATGGAAAATGATAAAACCATCTAAAATATGCTTTTGTTTCAAATTATATAAACATTATTAATACACGACAATGTTACTTACATGGTACAAGCACTAGAAAGATTTGAAGTACTGGTGATACAATGTTCTGAAATTCTTTCTTTGGGGACTCTTTTTCCGACTTTTATCACGGAAGAAGGAAATTCTTCTGGAACTATCCCATCAGTGCTCACTAGTTTGCATTGCAGAAGTAAAGTATTGAAGAACCCATTGTTTATCACTAGCAGAAACTGCAGACTTCTTAATTTCTTAAAAAAACTCNATAGATTAGATTAGAATGGTTTGCTCTGGTGCCTATTTCAGGACAAATAGCTATGTTTGTTAAGTTCTCTTTTATTCAGTGAAATCTTAATTTTATATTAGATATAGCACTTAACAAGAATGCTTCCATAGGACATTGTCTATAAACACTTCTTCATTAGCATGAAGTGGTGAGTATATGATGCTGTCAGAATGTGCTGTCAAGAAGCAATGGTGTCAGGGTGACACTAGTGCTATACTAGAAAACACATTTGTTTGGAAATGATTGAATTCTCTGGTCCTGCACTTCAATTTCACCGTGGATTAGACACACAGAACCACAATTTAAATAACTCCTTTAAATTATGTGCTTGCTTTTTATTTGCGTAATAACCTTACTATTGCAGCTTTAACTTTCTCTAGCAGCTTGATTTTTTAGACTCGAGATGTTAGATTGTTATAATTAATATCCAATAATATATAGCAAAACCATCAAGTAGAATGGGATTGAATCATGAGTCAAGTGATAGAATAAGGCTAATCATTCTGAAGCACAAAGCGTCAGAGCAAAGCATCAAAGCAAAGATGTCTGGGTTCACTTCTACTAAAGCAGTAAGAATGTGGGAGACAGAAATCATTTTATCAGCCAATGCCCAGAGATGATGTGACTGAGAGAAGTGTGTATGAATGGTGTGGCTACTCAGGACATTAGTGACCTCAGGCACATGCACATTACCTTGAATATATGTTATACTTGATTCATGGGCTGCAACTTGATATCTGAAGCAAAAATATTATACCAAAATTTCTCATTGAGAGCAATAAAACATTTGCTGTCATAAGGCACTTGCTAGACAGTTTTAAACAACAAAGGCTGTTGGCATCTTCTCTAATTCGGTCAGTCTCCTTTCTGGGGAAAATCAGAGTCATTTTCCACTGTGTATGATTGCTCTTTATTCCTGGAAACTAAGCATTTATTCTCCTTGCATTATTGAGTCTTTTCATTAAAGTTTTCCACCAAGTTTTTGCTATCTAACTTTTTGTGCTGCTGTTCTGTTTATTATTGGAGCACAAATAGTTGTAATAAGTTTTCTATAAGGCTTTTGATAATTTCTTCTGAGGTTCTATTGCTAGCAAAAATGTGAACAAACTTTGAAAAAAACCCCCACCACTGGATGTTTTTCTAATCTCCCATTTTCATTTCCTAGTATTTCAATCTGTTCTAAGCAGTTATCTTCTACAATGTCAAGTATAACCATCATAGTTGTAATCTGCTCGGTTAAATAGAGTACACTAAAAATGAAGAATTTTCTGTTGAATGTTCAAGACTATTTGTATTTCCTACATTTTTATTAAAAATAAAAAGAGTTATTTTTCCCTAATATGATTACTACCACTCAGTTTTCATACAGACATGGCCTGTGGACATTTTACAAAAATTGTCGTAATTTCATTCTGCATAAGCAAGTGAAAAGGATGTATTTGTTAAGATTAATGTGGATCAGATGAGACCAGATGCTGCTTAGAGAACACAAAGTTATTGTGAGTCTTTGAAATTCTCATTGACTGGATTTGGAAAAAAACCAGCATTTGTTTTTTTACAACAAGAGCAGCTGGATGCTTGAAAATCTGGTCTTTCATTTATAGGCTTTAGGCCTTTTTCTAAACAGAGAATTTACTCTGGCTTTGTTAAAGTAACCTCAGGGCTTATCTACATGGATATGTTTGTGAGACATAAGCTAGGATATGAATTTTTAAGTATCACAGCTGGTTCCCATAGAGGGGATACTTTGGGATGTAAGTGCCTTGCTGTAGCTAAGGTTCATCTACCAGCAGGTCTGGTTCTCTCTGCTTTGCGCAGATGTATGGTCAATTACTCCTCAGAAGTTCCTATTCTTAGAGGTTATTTATTTAGTTAGTTATTTATTTAGTTATTTATTATTTTCTCAGCTATTGAAATTGGTTTGTTATCTCTCCTGACAAACTCTCTTTCATTGTTGTCTAGAATATTTCAGGTGCTACTACCACGCTATGACAGGATTATACCAAGTTGGTTTTGATTTCTGAGGCAGCTTGTGCGCTTCTGCATCTATGTATTGTGCTAAAAATATGGAGGTTTCAGACTTATTTCTGCCAGATGTGATAAAGAATTTACTAACTTGAATCTGACGCTCTTATAAATTTAATTTTTTGAATATATATCTACTTGCTTTGTAGTAGCAGGTAACTCTGAATTAAAGAAAGTGTCTCAGAGAACAGTGATTATATATTTCCAGTTCCACGAAAATTGACACCTTTACAATTGTCAATAACCTTCTAAGCTGCTTTAGCTGGGACACGGTCTTATTTTTTTTTTTTTAATATGGAAGCAGAGGTAATCTTCCTATATTTTCACTCTTAATTTGCTAATTGCAGAGATATGAAGGTGTAGTAGGTAATTTACAAAATTACATCAGTATGTTAACTATTTGTTTTTGTTATTCCTTTCATCTCTTTAATCTAGAAATAAGCAACCTCTCAATATTTCTCTTGTGGTTCAGTGGGTAGGCTTGCAAAACATACAAAATACTGGACTTGCTCCATAATAAAAATATTTACTTTGTGTGACAGGGAGAATGCTTATTTTCATTATTTTCACAACTTTTTTAGATTTTTAGACTCCATGTGTGAACTTTTATTTGTAGCTCTGCAGATGCATGGTTTTTGGATAATGTAAGGGAGAAGATCACTGGGACTTGCAGAAAATGATACTTGTGTGGCAGCATGATGACAACTCCAGCTAAAAAAAGCATCAGTCTTGGCTGGTATAAAGCTCCTCCTTTTTCTTTATTGGTTTTACTTTATTTGCCATCATACCTTCAAGTGATGGAAACAAATCAAAACAATCCTCTGTGCTAACAAGGGAAAAACCAGAAAAGATGGACATGTGCATACTTGATCAAAAAGAGAACTAGTTAAAACCAAATACCCATCTGCATTTACAGCCTGCAGAGTGATCATTCATATAATTGCAATGACTGTATTGGAAGACTGCCTTGCCTGCTTCTTATCCCCAGTCTCCAAACAAAGGTAGACTTTTTATGTCTATTCTGCCTTCACATTTTAGGTTGCAAGAACTGATATTTTTATAGTTATTTAGCTTAACAGAAGTTCTATCACATGGCTTTGGTTTTTTTTAATAGGTAAAGGCTAGAGCTGACAGAGAAATGGGGGATTATCAGTGCTAAGGATATACTTTGAAGAATTACAGAAGCAAAATAAATTAATTTTTCACATGGTGAAAAAATTCTTGAAAGAACGGAGTACATCGGTACTTTTTCCCCTTTTAGGAGGAAGCTGGAGGTGTATGTGGGAGGAGAATTCCTGTTCCTTAAGGTTTATCTGGACAAAGCCCCTTTTAAATGCAACAAGGGATAATAAGGAGGAAGATGGAGACAAAACATGTAGAGACACAGACAGGGGATGTGCGCTTTCTAGTGAAGCAACCTGGCAATTTGCTACCATTTGAGCCTACAACCAGGAAAGCAACAGCCCATGTCCCTGGGGTGGGGCACTGGGCTGAACTCCAGCATCTGGTCAGGGGACCCCCAGGTTGGAGCAGCAGGTGACCAAGCTCCTAACACCGCAAAGCAGTATCTTGATAATTTCTCCTTCTTTTGAAATTGCATAACTACATAGAAATTGTATGTCATTCCCTTGTTTATTTGGAACTTTTTTTTTTTTTTTTTAACCAATGTGGCTTTAGTTGCACAAGGGGTTGTGGTAAGCAGTTCAAAGCTGCTGTTATCCATGATATGGTTGAATCCCAGCTGGCAACGAAGCACCACACAGCCACTCATTTATGCCCCCACCAGCAGGGCTGGGGTGGAAACTTGAAAAGTAAAAGTGAAAAATCTCAGGTACCAAGATTAAGATAGTTTAATAGGTAAATGACTTACACACAAGCAAAGAAAAAGGAAGAATTAATTCGCTGCTGCCAATGGGCAGGCAGGTGCTTGGCCATTCTCAGAAGAGCAGAGTTCCATCACACCTCATGGTGACTGGGGCGGACAATTGCCATCACTCCAAATGTCCAGAATTCCTTCTTAACCTCCCAGCTTTATGTCCTGAGCATGACGCTGCACAGTGTGGGATGTCCCTTAGGTGAGTTCCAACTTGGTCCCTGCCCAGCTCCTGGTGCACCTCCAGCCTCCCCACTGGCAGGGCAGCACAAACAGCAGCAAAGGCCTTGATGCTGGGTATGCGCAGTCATAACAGCAATAACATAAACATCTCTATATTATCCACAGCTTTCTCAGCACAAATGCAAACAAAACTCTATACCAGCTACTATAGGGGAAATTAAATGTACCCCAGCCCAAAACAGAAAAATGATAATACAAGTATTTGTTCTGAAAGCTCACCTGAACAGGTGGCTGATGAAGAAAATTCCAGTTTATCTTCCTTTGTGCTAAATCCATTATAATGACTAATTCAAAGACCAATTCCCCCTGGTAACTGTCACCTATTTGAATTAGTTACTGCTAAATGACATCTGTTTTACAGTTACTCTAAAAAATTACAAACTGAAAAGATATGCCCAAAGGATCTTTCATGCTATTATGCACAGGGTTTTTCTCAGCTGTTTTGGTAACTGAGTACAATTAGGGCACTATTGGTTAAGAAAATTATGCAAAAGTCTATGTTCAAGGCTACCACACTTCGTGTTAAGTTAGGGAAGATCAGCCTGAAAAAGCACAACAGCCCCTACCCATGCCATGATAAAAGGTGGCTTTTTCAGTCTAATCTTGTAATTCAGAAAATATTTTCTGACAATTTGGATATTTGAACAATCAAAGAATTAATTATTTCCATTTTGCAGTTCCTCAGTACATTACTCCCCTTTCACTCCCAGAACTTCATTCGCTTAGAATTTCATCCTTGTTCTTTTCCACATACAAACTTACAGTCAGCTCCTTTTGCTGTTTCATCTACCAAGCCATAAGTATGCTTTCAGAGCTTGGCAAATAGTACACTTGTGCTGCTGCTTTTACTCTGCTGCATTTTCAGTTTTTACTACAGTGAATGTTCTGGGCACAGTAATGACAGCCTGGAGACTTCCAATAATTTATTGCAAGGCTGCTTCTTTTCAAGGCTTGTGAACACCCACAGAGATTCCTCTGTCTATAGAAACAAGAGGCTGATCACATGCCTGTGAACCACACAGGTGCCAGCAAGCTCTGCTAGTGCTGGGCAGCTGCTGAGATAGATTTCTACCAAGAAACAGAGTGAGACTTCCAATTTTTTATCACAGAGAGCTTTGATTGACTAGCTATCAGCAGTTATCATTCTGGAATAGCTTTGGAGCAGCACTCAATGCACAAGAGATTATAATCGCTCTCTGGACAGCTAAGCTTTTGCAATCCATCCCACCTTATTCACTTTAAAATTGCATTCCCAATCGCTAGATAGCACATGGCTAATTTTGCAAGCAAACCCAAAGATTTAATCAAACTGAGCAATTCAGCAACAACAGAAAACAAACTCTGCAGTTTCTATGCCCTCACTCTGAAGCTGCTGCCTGTGCTTCTTGTTGGGGAGACAAAAAAACCAAACCGAACCCCAATTTTCACTTATTTTAGATGTGAACGATGTATCATTTTGAATATGGCACACTTGTTAGATTATGTGATAAAAGCTTTTTGAACACCTACAGTGGAGAATAACAGCTACCAGTAAAGCAAAATATGGACTAAGAGGAAAGAGAAGGCTTTCTGTGGGTCAACCAGTTTCAGCCCCATTATTCAGGCCTGAGGTCTATCAAGACTGAGATCAAGGGGTTGCTACAGGATAAACACGTGACCTGAGTCCAGCTGCTGGGTGGATCCACTCATGTTTAGGAAGCGTTACAGAAGGCTCTAGAGTGCTCTGTTTGAGGCCTTCCAGTACTTGAAGAGAGCCTACAAGAAAGACGGAGAGAAACTTTTTAAAAGGGCAGGTAGTGACAGGACAAGTGAGAATAACTTCAAACTGAAAGACAGTAGGTTTAGATTAGATATTATGAAGAATTTCTTTACTGTGAGTGTGGCGAGGCCCTGGCACAGAGCGCCCAGAGAACTTGTGGATGCCGCATCCCTGGAGGTGTTCAAGGCCAGGCTGGATGGAGCTCTGAGGAACTTGACGTAGTAGAAGGTGTCTCTGCCCTTGGCAGGAAGGTTGGAGTTGGATGATCTATAAGATCCCTTCCAATCCTTAATTTTCTATGATTCTATAATTCTGTGTTTATAGGCCCTTCCAAATCAAACCATTCTATAATTCTATGAACTTCCCTATACTATCTCCATCACAATTTCCAGTTTAAACTTCCTGGCAGTTTACAGAAGGTTCTTATGGCTTGCAGTCCCTGAAACCTTCTTTACCTTCCTCTTACTCTTTGCAAACTAACTTTCCCAAGGACAGTTTTAAAGAGGAATTGACTTTGTTCACTGAAGACTGGTCCAAACTCTGCACTGAGCAGCTGAGAGGAAACTATGGTTGATGTGCTGGTGGGGTGATGAGGTGGAGAACAACACTTTGAGGTTACAATAATCCCTTGACTGACTTTTGCTTTCCTAGGTCCTGACCTTTGCTCTCCAGGTCCTGAAGGGCACATTTTATCTTGCACTAGCCCAATCTCTTACCTCAAGGACATTTAAAATAGAGTGAAATGGGCTAGACAGACATTATTATAACTGAAAGCCTGGACTTCACACTTCAAAAGTCTTTCTCAAAGAAATGCTTTTCAGATAGAATTCATGCAAAACTGTGCTTCAGGCCTGCCCATGGCACTTCCACTTTTTTCCCTTTGTTTCTTCTGCACCAAAATACTCTCCACTCAAGTCTGTTCTTTCACATCTTTACCTGGGGGATTTCTTGGGCACTATGTCACCTGATGCATATATTTTCCTTTATGTGTTTATCACTAAGTTTTATTAGTCTAAATTGTGATTTATAGTCAAATGATGCTATTCTAGGAACATTAGGAAGGTATTTCTCATATTTTTTCCTCTTCTATTAGAAAGACTGGTAGTCTTACTAGAGCAATTTTGCAGTGATACAGAGCACCATCACACAACAGACACTGTGTATCTACTGGTATGAAAACCCAAACTGCTGTCTAGATCTTTCAAATTCATGGATGAACTACTTGATCAATGAAGCATCACAGATTTCAAGCATTTATTATCATCCTCAGCTCCTCCACAATTCCTCGCTTAGTTTTGATGTATCATGTTACGTTAAAAAGGGTTGTAATTTCTTCAAACCCAGATTCATTTTGCTTCTGTGCTAAAGTGATGTTGCATAATAGAAGCCTCAGTTGTTGCACTTATTGTCATTCAAATCATATTGACAGGATAAAAGCATCTGAATCCAGGCAGAAAATATATCTTACAGTTCATCATAAGGAAGCTAGATTTTGTGTTCTGTTATGCCATTTTGGTAAGTCTAGTTTTAAGTTTTCAACTGACTAGTCCAAGACTCAGTGTTTGTTTAAAACATACAGTTTTAAAAATGCTGTTTCTACTTTGAGTCCTTTCAAAATCTGGAGAAAATATATATACACGTTTTTATTTTTGTACTGTAGTGAAAGATAATTTAATCTAATACAGTAGAACACAACCTGAAATAATAAAATATTTTAAAGAATTTATTTTCTTCTTTGTTTAGGCTTATGTTTTGTCCTTTTTTCTTGTTACTATTTAGTCAGGTTGTAGATTGTAGTATTGTTTTCTCTTACTAGGAGAAGCAGTAGTCAAATCTGGAGCTCTCCATGATGTAGTAATGATGTTCAGTGATTCCTTCTCTAGTTAAGGTCTACAGGATAAGAAATCCACATTGATTTCTGCATGAGTCCTTTTGTAGAGGCTGATGGTGGAAAATTGCTCTTTATGAAATTTGGATGAATATGTAACCCAGGGGAGAGGGAGAAGCCTCCTAAGCATAACTTATTTATAAGAAGAAAACTATTCTAAAGAAGGGATAAATCCATTACATTCTAGAGAATAGAAGTTAAAACAGGACAAGTATTCACTGTACATTCCCATAATTGTCATTCATTCCAGAACTGGAGAGATATGCTGCAACCAAAATATTATAATCTCTTTCTTAATCTATATCTTTTAATTCTACAAAGGTTATTAATTTCTAGCTTGTTGTTCAGGGCATGCTGTGTAGAAAAAGAGAATTTTATTTTGGTCCTCTACAGAAAACAGGAAAGACAATAAATGTAAAACTCGTACTACTCATCTACAGTTCCTATGTGAGCAGTGACCAGGACAGTTTCAGATGAATAGGTTTGGAAATCCAGACTGTCATCCAAATGCTACAGGAATGCTGCAGTAAAATTTGGTCCTAAGGGTAACTGGTATTTACAGTCCAATGGAAAATGTGGCCATTGTTAGAAACCTAATTATTCTGTATTGCTATTGTGTCCTAAAAAAATTTGACACTGAAATAGAGAGCAAGAATTTGTAAATGAAATAGAATGACATATTTCCAACCTGTAGGATGAAAAAAATAAAAGCCAATATATGTATTTGGGAAAGAAGTTAAAAAGAGACCTGTATTGGTAAGACCACTCTGAAGGAAGATCTTTTTTCCTCAGCTGTCTATTCTGTAAAATGGTTATGACTGTCTGTGAAAGAGGCTTGGAAAATGCAGCACTTTTTGCAAAGAGCAGCTGCTGTGCTAGTCATTTACCTGGAACCTAATATTCAAACCCACTTCTCAGACTGAATTTACCCTCTCCTTTCAAGATTCTAATTCTCCACATCAATCCCATAATGAAATAATTACATTAAATTTGATAAAATGTTGGGATGTTTTGGATACTGGAATGAATGATAAATGTGATAATTAGAAGAGATAGTCCCCTCTTCTCAGTAAGCAACCATGCTTTGACCAAACTATTGAAACCATGACTCTGTGGGGAGACACATTAATCATGTACTGGGTACTGATGTAATTTTTCTCCACAACCTGTGGTCTGCCAGATGAGAAATACTTCTGTCAGTCTAGTATAATCAGCTTGCTGGACCCAAATATTTCTCAGGTCAAGACAGAGGTCTCTGGGACTCAAGCAATTTCTTTGTTTTGTGTAGGTAATCTGTCTGTTAGGAGACCTCATAGATAGGGAAAAAAAAAAGTGTTATACACAATAAAAAAACCCTCACATTTTGCATACTTTCATTTTTACTTCATAGTGAAGTGTGAGCATGCCATTTGAGAGATTCTTTTTACACAGTCTCTGTGTTATTTGGCTTTGCTGTCAATTGTCAGCAAATGAGCCCCTCAAAAGAGACTCTGAAAATTGATGGTCTTCATGTGCTAGAGGACATGTGGGTTCAACACTGATTTGGGGACACTAAGTCCTACTCAGATGATTGACAAGTGAGTTTAAGAGACCAGGAAAGACTTACAAATGTTGTTTAGACTCTGTGGGCTTTTCTTGAAAGAAATCTTTCTATTCAAATACAGTCGCCTTGGGAGTCACTTGACCAAAGCTGTAACCAGTTTCCTCCAGACCAGGGAGCTGCATTACTGAGTGACTTTGTGGATAATTATTTTGTATGTGTGTTGATGCTTTTAGCCAAGAAGTTTGTATGCCTATATTTCTCTTTTTTCCAGTTGTATATACTGAAAAGTCAAGGACTATCTAGAATGTTTGACTTGAGTGAGGTTACTGAGGAAACTTGTAATACAGGGGAGAAAAAATTTTGTACTAATTTTATCTGTATATCTGTGAAATTTCCCTGTATGCACCACACAGTCACACTGCAGGGTGTATTTCAAACTACCACCATTCAGGAGTGAGTATTGCTGCTGATGAGGAATATCTAAATTTGGGGAACATCCTAACTTGTTCAATTCACATTACTTTTCTGAAAGGCGAATACAATGTGCTGAACTGGTGAATTTTGACTGTAATTATGGTTTAAATTATAATGCTTCTTCGCCTGATGGTATGAAACACAGCAGAAACAATTTGGAAAGGCAGAGGTCTCCATGTCTGCCATGGTAGTAATTTTTATGTGTATTATCCTATTTGTGGCCCCCAGGAATTTAGATGGCAATTAAAAATGCATTCACATATAATGTGAGCTTCATTGTAAATGTAGGAACACAACAGATAAGTTGCTTGCAAGTAAACCTGTTGCTGAAATGAGAAATGTATTTGATTTCCTGTTAAATGCACACTTTTTATGTCAGTTCAAACACATCCCTTTAAATCTCTGTCTCAGCTACTCCTTTCTTCCAGCCCTCCAATACGTGTATTTACATCCCAAGTTCCTGAGGAGGAAGAACAAGACACCATTAAGAGCAGACCTACCCTACTCTGAGTGGGATTTCTAGAGCTTACTTCATGATGAAAGCAAAATCCACTGTGATGCAAATAAAACAACTGTGCTAGGCAAAACAACTACAACTAAAAAATGTTAAGTAGTGCATGCTGACTAGTAGTGAAGCTGATTATTTGATCCTGTCACACCATAGGTCAAATTTTAATTAGTGCTGGAGATCAGAATGGCATCGTAACCTACTTTTAAAAAGCTGTCTCCCCCAAAAGCTTCAATCAGCTGGATTTCTACACCATGTCTAACATATATTGTCAGCCACAGGAAGTATTTCGCAAATTCATCATTCTTAGCAAAGTTATGTTTAATTGAATAATAATAAAAGAAAGATAATTTTGACTGGAAGCAGGCTATTATGTGTGTTTGTGTATTCTTGCCAGGCAGCAATGGGGTGCAAGGGAAAACACAGGAAACCCAAACAGATATGGCATCAAGTCATATGGACACAGGATAAGTGTACTGTAGAAGGAAAATAAGGATTGACTGTGACTGTCTGGAAATAATCCATCTGAAATCCAAATTAGTCTGGCTGCACACCTGTTGGATACTAGAGGTCTATCTTTATGGCATTTTGAAGACACTAGCTTGGCCCAGTTTCAAGGGAAGCTGGTTAACTACAATGCTAGCATGGAAGCAGAAGTTGGCAACACAAATTTTATTTTTTAGTGGAACGTGTTATGGCTGATTCACAGTGTTAAAAGTTTGCCAGTAATTCAGAAGTTACTGCAGGAAGTTAAGGTCACAAAAACATGGGGACTTCATGGTAGTGGCTTTCAGCCAGTTAAGCACAGTTATTCTTGGGATGTGTAACAAACTCTGTGGGCCTCTAGTTTCCAGGGTAGCATGTCTCTCACCCACTCCCACTGCAACTCTCGTAAGGATGTCTTTAACAGCCACCAAAGTTCCTCCATTCGAAGTATATCTCTGAGCTGCATTTAATTTGCATGGAAAGACTGAGTAGTCCTTCCTCCCCTAAAGCAATCTGTCTCAATGCTCATGTACATAATACAGATGCGCAGGGTAATGACTTTAAAGACAATAGGAAGTTGATGTTATTGCAGTTTTAACCATATTGTGTGTGCTTTCTTTCAAGTTTTTGTGGCACTAAATGTATTAAAGTATTTTACCATATGTCCTAGAGTGACTTTATGATGCCTGTATCCCCAGTCGTCTGTTCTGTATATCGCTTTGCACCTTTAAGAAGATTCTTAGAGTGCAATTTGTTTTGAAAACTATGTTGTCTCCTCACATTGCTCTCCAGGACTCTGGCTGAGCAGCTGCAGGGCAGTCTGGCTGTGGCAGGACAGAGAGATCCTGTGCTTTGGTTTTTTTCCCCCTTTTTAAGTTAGTTTTAGCTAGTTAGGGCAGAGAATTGGTTTTTTTGTTTGTTTTTTCCCTCCTTTTCTTTTTCTTTGGGACTGTTTGAAACTGCTCCGGACTGAAAAGCAGAGAAGAGCTGAAAGATTTCCTGCCCCCCCTCCCCTCCCCCTTTGGGGCCTGGGACAGTGTTCTTCTCCAGCGCCGGAGGGACTGATAAAAACTGAGAAAGACAAACTGAATCTACGGCAAGGACTCTTCTCAATTTGCCATTTCACTTAAACTAAAGGATTTATTGTTTCATATTGTTTTCTTTTGTTAAATAAATAGTCTTTTCCACTTTTCTCCAAAAAAGTCTCTTTCCGGACCAGTTGTGGGGGGAGGGGTTGTTTGGGTCCTATTCGGAGGTTCCCTCCCAAAATTTGCCCTAAACCAGGACACCATAACAATAAAACTCCATGCCTGTACACATAAATACAAACATGGATCATCAACACTGTTCCTAAATAGTGGCCATTGTGCTATATATGGTCCTTTGCAAAAATACAAAATTCCAACAAAAATTCCTGATGGCTTCTGCAATCACAATCCTTTTTTGTGCTCCTCATCAGTGAATCTGAAAGCTTACTTAGAGCACTTTTACAGCTTTTCTGTGACTTTGAAAATAGTGTGAATGTCTGGCAAGTTAGACTAGATCTTGTTCAAATAACCATGCTGGAGAATATGGATGATGCTGTCACAAACAGTCAGAAGCAGATCAGGTTAGCTGGAATTGCCAGCCAACTGAGATGCCAGTTTGTGGGTTTTTAGAACTTAATCTTGAACTGTGCAGTGCTTTATATGTGCATTCTGTAATAAGACATTGGTGATAAATTTCTAAAGCAGGAATACATATCTAGTTTTTCATATACTACCCTTTTTGCTTTAACAGGTTATTTTATAAAAACAACAGGTGAATCATTACTTAAACTGTGAAAAGACAACAAAAATTGTAATTTAAGTGATTACATACATGCAAAGGAAGTAAAAGGTTCTTAGGCCTAAATGGCCTTGTCTTAAATGCAATGAAAAAATATCCAAGCTATGCCATAATGTTTGCCTATTTACTCTACAATATTCCCCTGTCATTCACCAGATTGCACATCAAGAACTCCCTAACAGGTTTACATGAGCTGATTATTTGACCCTGTCAGACCATAAGCCAAATTTTAATTAGTGCTGGAGATCAGAATGGCATTGTAACCGACTTTTAAAAACTGTCTCCCCAAAAAGCTTAAATCAGCCAGATTTCTACATTGTGTCTAACATATACTGGCAGCCATAGGAAGTATTTCGCAAATTCATCATTCTTAGCAAAGTTATGTTTTATTCAATTAAAAAAACAGAAAGATAATTTTGAGAGTCTGGAAAGGCAAAGTTAGCAGGAACAAATTACCCCACCTGGAGGAGTTAGAATATGGTCACTGAGGCACTACAAGAGCATATCAGTAAAGTTGCTTTGCACCTGCAAGAGGCTGAAAAAATACATTGGTCTGAATAGCTCAGCACAGCCAAGTGCCTTGCTAATGCTCATAGTGGCATGACCACTCCATGTGTCAGAGTAGAGACTCAGGCAATCTTTAAGGTTCATCAGAACAAATTACAGTGTTTAACAGGCTCCGCAATATTTGCAAGGTCCATGCTCTCTGCTGCAATTGTAATTATCTGTTGGTTGTGCAATGCGTTGGAGTAGAAATGCATTTATGCCAATGTCAGATATACATTCTCACCAAGCCATCAGTTCTGTACTGCAGACACTTCTCTATTTCTCTCAAAGGTTTCCAATCTCTACCTATTCCAAATTAATCAGTTTTCAACTTTCAGCAACAACTGTAGATCTGACTTACTTTTATGTGGTCTCCTCATCACCCCTTCAGCAAGGTGAACCACTACAGTTACACAACTTTTCTAGGGATTAGCAATGAATTCCAGTGCTCTGATGGGTAAACAAAATTTTAAATCATCTTTCTGAAATAAAATGCCACCGCCAAGGATTAAAAACAGTTTCTAGATTCAGAGGCGTGGGTACTATTGCCATTAGAGTTAAATTTCTGGAGGCAATACTATTGTGGCAGGGAGACAGCTGATCCTTATTAAATATACGTGACAACATCTGACGGAACATTGACTTCTTAGACTACCTTGGAAATATTTACCGGAGAGGGAGGAAATAACAAAACGTACAGGAGATAAAGCTGTCGTCATGTAAGTGCAGAATGGGAAGCAAAGAAGAAACAGAGCAATTTAAAAAGCTTTGTTTTTCAATTACCCTCGAGAAAGACATAAAGTGTACCACCCTTTGGTAACACTGGAAAGGAAGGTAGGTATTTGAGGTCAGAGTAGGCATTTGAGGGATAAGAGTTTCTCAAGAAGCTCCTATTTTTTTTCTACCACCCCTTGTAAGCTGTGTTAACGTGTCTGTCAATACAGTATCAGAATACTTTTTTTCACAAACTATTTATCTCACTTCTTCGTCGGTTTATATGTATTGTGTAAGTGATGTGTTAATCTGTACTGTCTAAAGCGAGGGCTTCTTGTGGACTTCCCCTGAAGGTATTTGAAACCTGCTTACAGTCCTGAAAAAGACTATTTTACAATCAGTAATTTGTTAATTTTTTTCTAACTTCAGTGTCAGTAGTTTCTGGGTTGATAATTGTGGATCATATCACCTAAAGTACATTCCTGAAAATCAAGGCATATCTGCCTATTTTCCTCAGAAACAACATCATCTTCTGAACAGCTGTCTTCACCGTGTGCACAGAGGTCTTTCTTTGAAATGGACATTTCTCAAACAGAGACGTTAAAAAAAACCCCTCCGATAAGCAAATCCTGTTACCTCAGTAGCTTCCTCAGAAACTGGTCCTAGTCACCACACTTATGGAGAATTATTTTCCTTTCCTCTTCTTTCAAAAGACAATGAACAAAAGGTAAACTTCCTTGCAGTCCACTTTCTTATAGCCCCAAACCAGCTGGGGTACTGATGTCCTGGACTTGGTGACACACACATGCAAACTTGAAGTTAAATATTCCAGCACAACTAAGGGCAGAAAAGTCAACCAAGCACTACAGAGTGTTCTATTTAATCAGAGAAGAAAAAGATGCAATAAAAATAAAATAATATTTGCAAGAGGATTTTATTAATGCTATAAATTGCATTCACACAAGCACTCAAGAGCTCTCTAAGCAAAACGGAAAACATTATTTTTTTCTTTTCTGACAGATTACTTTTAATTTTTTATGATCAGGCCTTGAGATCAATATCAGCAAGCTTTATCTCCTTTGCTTTGCATGTGGAAAAATACAAATCCAGGAGATAAGTGCTCCTCTGAAATTGCATTTGTGTTGACAGTTTATTTTGTGGTTTTGTAATTTTATTAAAACCACTTATATGCATCCTGTGTGGTTCCAAACACAGTCTGTAAAATGAGTTATTTAAACTGTAGTGGTTTGCTGTGTAAATGTATTTATCAGGATTAAATTGCCAGTCAGCATGTCTGCTATAGAGAACCTGTTAGGAAAAAACAGTATACACACCCTTTCATATGGCATTTTCTTGTATTTTTAGAATTTTTAAACTGATATCACTGTTTCCACTGTCTTAGTGAAATCCTTGCAGTACCATTATCAAGATTAGTAACAAGCAGCTTTTCTCATACACCAGTTCATAGACTTATAGAAGTAGAGACAACCACTGAAGACATATTCAGGCAGACACATAGGAGTCAAAGTTCAAAGAAAAAAGACGTCTATTTTAGAAATTTCATCCCCTCCTTTTAATTTCCTGTGTTTGGTATTAAAACAAACAAACAAACAAACAAACAAACAATCTTTTACTTTCTGCAGTAAAACAGGATCAGCAGCCTTTGGCCCCTGCAGAGACTCAGTTCTGATGTGTAGTCTCCTCATCTAAAAAGGCACCTAGTCATTTCACTCAAATGAGAAGCATAATGATAGGGCAAAAACCAATGGACTTGGGTCATGACATGGGAATTTCCAATAGAAAAGTTTTTTTTCAGTGTGAGACTGGCCAAACCGATAAATATGTGTCTAGAGTGGCTGTGGAGTCTCCAACCCTAGTGACACTCAAAAATCAACTCAGAAAGGCCCTGAAACATCTGATATGATTGTCCTTACCATAGCAATGGCTCAGAGTAGAACCCCAAAGGTCCCATTCCACATAAATTAATCTCTGAGTCTCTAGTTCTGTAATTCAAACTGGGGAACAACAAAAACAAAAAAGGGAGAAGTGGTCCAGGTTTATGCCTATGTATAAAATAAGTAATCTGGAAATTTCATTCTGTCCTGTAGCAAAAATAAATTATCCTTTAATGTTGAAACACCACATTGAGCTTCTATTTTATATCATTCTATTTTATATCATTCTATTTTGTATCACTCTACTTCATTTTTTAGACTCAGCAGTATATGGCTATTCCCCATCCAACTTTATCTCTTTTTACTTATGTTGTTCCGATTGCCTTTCAGACTTCCCTGCAGATGGTGGTACATCGTCTTCTCCTGTTGATTGTTTTGATGTCTGCATTCATGTGTTTTGGAACAGAGTAATCATTCATGGTGCTCAAGTCAGCAGACTTTAACCTCTCTCTGAAGAATGCTGCATAGAGTTGAAAAATGTAAGCTAAGGAGTACTCTTTCAGTGAACATGTCTGAGTATAAATATTCTTCTCTACCACTAAGAAGACCTGCAAAAGCTAACAGCTCATCCTTGTGAGGAATCCTCCAGTGCCCATATCACCAGTCCTTTCTGCAAAGGCACTTACTTAATTTGCAATCATTTTTTTTATGAGTCAGTTCTTGCCTTTCTGTCAGGATATAAAACAATCACAGGATGGTACGAGCAATTATGACCCTATTTTTCCCCAGATTCATCTTCTTCAGGAAACTGTTTTGCTAGGCCCCCGGTTTTCACATTATTTTGTCCAGGGAAAGTTTTCCAAATCCTTGGTAAATCCTTTCTCCTCTTCCTTTGTAATCTGAGTCCAATGAAACTAAGAAACTAAAAAACTAAAAAGTGGAGGATTTCCAGTGCAGCAACCGAGACAGAAGACCATTGAGAGGGAAATGAAAGCAATAAATTTTTATCAAAGTTTGCTAATTGCAGTTAAAGACATGTAATATTGCAGATACTACTCTACTGTTTTTTTTCCTTTTCTAGTCACAGATAGTTGTATAAATAATTTTAAATAGTAATGTAAAAATGGTCCTAAAATAGGTAGCTTTAAAATTACACTTAGGTTTTTTATGCATTCCTTCTGTATCCTAGACCACGTTGTTCATCTATTATCTCCCTCTGGCAATTTTTTTTCCATTCCTGTAAGTAGCCTACATATATCCTGCCTTAGAGCTCTGAATCTGTAGAGCATTTGGTCTGGAAATACATACTGCAAAACTTCCAAAGGTATTGGTTTGTTTCCCTCAGGCTTATTGTGAATGGTTTCCTTGATGTTATTTGAAATGTCCTAATGTTCTTCCAACACTGAAACATTGGTTGTTGATTTGGTTTTCATTGGTAATTGTGTGTTTTGTTTGTTTGTTTTTGTTTGGTTGTTTTTTTAAAGAAATCAAACCACCAAAAAAAGTAAGTAATGTATGCATTATTCTATTAACCTTTAGATTTTAGATCACTCTAAGGCACAATAATGTGAATTTCAACCAAGCATAAACCTGCTTATGGTATGTATATCAGGACTGAAATCTATAGATGTCTACATTGGCATGGGTGTGTTTGTTTGTGTGTGTTTCTGTGTGTCTGCATTTTTCATTGCCTGTAGGTAGACTCGCTGTGCTATCTGGCTTCAGTTAAATATTTTTTTTATCAGATGAGATATGTGTTATAAATGAAATTCTAGCAGCAGAGAAGATTGCTTCAAAGCCAATGAGCTCATTAAAAATGAGTGGTGTTCCATCAGTGTATCTATACAGCAAAGAAGTGGGGAGATTCCCAAGTGTGCCTTGAACAAAATTCCTGGTTGCAAACACATAAAAGATTAATATAAGTCTTTACTTTTTTATTTTTGGCAAAGCACCAGGCCCACTTTTCTTTTCAGCTTATAAATAGAAAATAGAATACTTTGTTTAGATTTGAAAAAGTTGTCACTGCAAGGGATTTTTAATGAAGTTGCTTTGTGCTGATCCAGACTGGCATGTTAAATTGTCCTCAAAACCCAAATAAGTGCTTCTACATCTAGGCAAAAATGTCTAAATCCTGCATCAATACACACATCCTAGTCATTAGAAACAGTATGAAGACTTTGGCTCAGCAAGATAAAGACTCATCATTAGTATTTGTAGTGATTGAGCAAGTTTTCTTCTTTTTAGCCTCAATTCTTTCTCTACATTCTGCAGAACAGGACCTTCTTTTTTAAACTACCTTATTTAGACAGTATGACACTTGGTATGTTTGTGTTTTGAACAATTGATTCACTAGCAGTGTTTTTTTTTTTCGTCCTCTTATCTGGGTAATATAAGAGAATGTTTTCCAGATTTCATTTGAAATCCTTCCTTCGAAATCCTTACTTCTTCATCTCCACCGTTGTCTCTCTGCTGCTCCTGCTTGCTCAATTCCCCAGCCATTCACCTCAAATTTGTGTGTAGGTTCTTTGAAGGCCAGGATACCTTAAATACTGTCAAGACTTTGGAAGGACTGTCAGACATGTTAAGTGTGGAAGATACAATTTTTTTGTAAAAGTTTTTAATTAATCCTGTAGAGAGGGATAGAAGAAAACATAGTTTATTTGCATGTAGAAAACTAACTAGTTTTTAATTTACAGCTGAGAATGTACTAGAATAACTAGGACAAATATTTTGTCATAGTTAATTGCATTGTGAACTTCCCGAAATTCAAGAACACAAAAGGTTATTCCCTACACTGGGGAGTACATTCAAATTTATTTTCTCCTTTCCTGATACAAACGGGTTTGGTCAATATAATGTTAATTAAGATAGATAAAAGAGAAAATTATGCATAGGCAGATAATTATTGCAAAATACAAATATGCAACTGAGAAATCTCATGTGAGCATATGTTAAATAGCATCTGCAAATAATATTTGTCACTTTAACATAGAAAGTACCTCATAGAAATAAATAAAAAAAAATAGGAAAAATAATGAAAATCAATAGAGGGGAAAAAATTTGAGCTTTTATTCCACAATGCTTTATAAAGAATAGCTTTATGTTTGACTGAAGTGAAAGGTCATATAAACATGACCTCCATCAAATGAAATACTGGGAGTGAGAAAGCTGTCATGATTTGCTTATTATGTTTGGCAAGCCTTCTGGAGAGCTTCCAATTATTTGTCTGTTCATAGTAATATAGCCCATGCTGCCTTCTTGGAAAGACTAATCTGTTTTCATATGGGCATTTATATTTAGCTTTCTACCTTTTTTTTTAATAGAAATAAATTCTTATCTCTGAGTTTCTTGTACACCTTAAGCTCAGGGAAAGTGTGAACTACTTGGTCTGACAGACAAAGGTTTATATTGTCAATGAACATATATTTTGCTGATATTCCCTGTGGCTTAAAATATTCTAGTTTTTCTTAGGACAATTGAAATTTATGTACATTTTTGAAGTACAAAGCCTCATCACCTTTATCTGCTTAAACTGGCATTTAAGTACTTTTATGAAAGTTTCTATTTCTTGAACTATGTAAGTTGCGTTACAAACAAGCAAATAAATTTCATTTCTTGGCAGGATTGTTAAAATATCTCAGTGTATTTCTCTGATGAAGAATACCTTGGTGCAAGAGATCTTAATCTTAATTGATTTTTCTAAGACCTCCTATACTGGAAATTCTAATATCTCAGGATCAGTATCTTCAATAAGCTAACTACTACTTAAGGAGAAAAGAAATTGACCAACTGTATCCAGAAACTCATTAGTCATCCTAAAAGCAGTAGTTTGGAACTACTAAAAGATCAGATTCTTTCTAGGTATCTAATGCTATTAGATATCTGGTTTTATCGGTGAACAATCTTTGATGGCTTTGAATGGAAGGATGTTTGAACAGATTATTAAAAATAAGTGATTCACAAACTGAATCACTAAAAATAAGTGATTCACAAACTGAATAGTTGTATTTCTATATAGTGCTTGAACTCATGTGGATGGCAAAAAAAAAGACGTACATCTGTGCAGGTTTAAACTTGTGCACATTTCTCCCAAAAGCAGGTATTGATATGCTTTAGAATGAAAGGTTTGATATGCTTGTATGCATGCAGCACAGCCCTTGGCCTTGGAGTCACATAAGCCTTTGTTCTTCTGCAAAAGACTGAAGCTCAAAATAGATAGGGTTTGAAATCCTGCAAAGAAAAATAATCTTGAAGTCTTTACTGAGATTTCCCACAGGAATTCTGAAATCTCTAGGAGTATTACAGGGGAAGAATCCTTCCTGTTCTGCTTCCCTTTGAATTCTAACTGAACCTGACAACAACTGAAGTTTTACATTTGGCTTCAAAACATCTCATCAAATACCCAGATTTCCTTGCCACCATTTTTAACTGAAATGTAAATTAATTTTGTCAAGATTGCTTAAAATGAGTAAAACTTGAATGTCCATATTCACCCAAGCCCATGATTTTTCAAAAATATTTAAAAAATATTTTTTTGAATATCTGAGTCCCTCATTTCCAAGTTTTGAGAGACTTATGGTGAGTTCTGCAATTACATCAGGTTCCCTCATCTTCAGTCTGATAAATGCTTCATTATCTCCATTACTGTATCATTCTCCCCCATGTCAGGAAAAAAAAATAGATTAACTATAGCACTTCCAGTTTTCTTTTAGTATAAAAGCCCTCCCCCCAAATGCAGCACCTTTCATTTCACTACTTGTGGTTAGATTTATAGGTCCACTATAATAAAGTACTAGAAATCTTTTGTGAGTTGAGGGAATGAAAATCAGCTAGCAATAGCCTAATTTAAATAATTACTGACTTGAGATAAAACTTTAATAAAAATAAACATATATTGATGTCATGTCCCCTCACTTTGCTATTAGTATGCTAGTGTCTAGTGACCATGTAATTTTATCATGGTTGTTCATAATAAAAGGCCTTGAAAACACCATATTTAAAAAATTACTTCTGTGGAGATGCAGGCATTTTATATATTTCTTTTTTAATGTGGTTTTGCTTCAAGCATATTTTCAAGAAAACCACAAGTCACAGAAATGAAGTTTCAGGCAGCTAAGGCCTTGAGGTAGATGGATCACCTAAGGGGTGATAGGTATGCTAAAACATCTGTGCTAATAGATTGAGGCAAATGAGTCATCCCCTCAACAAAAAAAACCCCATGTCCCTGATGAGTTGTCCTTTCTCCTGACTATAGGTCACCGATGAGCAGTGCTCTTGCATTGGCTTCAGTTTGGGTCTGTGTTTGCATGCACCTATCCTTGAATGGATCAAGGAAAATGGAAGAGACACAATCTAAGAGTTTCTAGGAATTTCCCCAGTCCCAGGTCACACCTCAGATACCTGCTGAAATCCATATTCCTGTGAAAAAAAATCAAGTTAATCACTCACCAGCTTCAGCTCAGAATGCCATCTTCTTGAAAAAAATTTGCACTAGTGACTTTGATGTGACTTAGCATTTTGGTTGTTGTTTTTCAGTTACCTGGACATCAACTAACTGGACTTTATTGTCTCTATGCTGGAGAACTGACCAGTGTGTGAAATGGGGAATGTCAGACAGAACTATTTGCTAAAGAGAAGCTTAAGTCTTGGTGCTTCATCACCCCATGTTGCTGAAAGCTTGCCTGTGTACTAAAGTTCCACTATACATCCTAACCTCACCTAACCTAACCTAACCTAACCTAAACTAACCTAACCTAATTTATAAAAATTTTCAGGCACAGATTTAAATGTTTAAAAGGTTTTCTACAAAGAGATACTTTTCCTAGTCCTTTACCAGGGTATGGCAGGGTTCAGGGTCTTCTGAGGACTGGAAGCATAAGGAGGTCACTATGGAATCACTGGTGGAAACCTGGCAGCCAGGACTGTCCCACTGTTCCACAAGGTATCAGGGAAGCTGAGGGGCAACTGGGGAAATCCCAGGCCCAGGAAACTGGTGTCTTCCTAAGACAGGGACAGACTGTGCTCAGGCTGGGATGAGCCTGTGAGTGGTTTTAAGATCAGGTATAGTGAGGGGACCCAGGGTCAGATACAGCCCCAGGATGGAGTGAGGGAGGGAGGGAGGGAGGAAGGCAGGAAGACATAAAGGAAGGAGGGAAAAGAATTGCCCAGTAAAGAAAAAGGGACCCATAAAACTCCACTGTAAACATGAAAACCTGAAAATCAGTATGAAACTTGAACCTCAGAATTGGCAAGGTTGGCCTGAGCCTGAACTTGTGCTGTAATCACCAGCTCTGAAGTGTTGCCCAGGAGCACTATGCCTGTCTTCGATTTCGCCTGAGGAGTAAGTCGTTGAAAGCAGAATGGGCTATGGAGACAGACTAGGGGAAGCAATGAAAGGCTTGGTCTGTCTTATACAGAACTCTCTTGCACCACTCATCCTGTGGGAGAGAGGTCCCTGTGCTTGAGGGAGAGGCTCTGTCAGCTAAAGCATCTGACTCAGAAGCAGGGGATCCTGGAGACACTTCCTCTCAGCAGTGCCTGATTCAGAGCTTTCAGTGGGAAAAATGGAGCTATCTGCAATGCTTAGGACACACCCTTTCTTACGACTAGGCCTGAAACACTATTCTGGTCTCAGGGTCATATGCCAGGATGATCCTTAACCGAAATGCTGTCCTCCTCTTCCTCTACCTTTCACATTACAGAAAGAAACCACGCCTCTCCATCTCCAGAGCACTCTTTGCACACAACTGTGATCCCACACTGTAAATTTCACTAATATCCCTGATGAAATTACTGTGTTTTTGTACCCAAGGACCCCCAGCAGCATTGTTTTAACATCAGACCTCTTCTGGAGCAGACGTGCCTAGAGAGGCTCTGAGGGCAGCAGTTCTTTGTGTAATTTGCAGAGATGGGGCACACATGCACTGGAAACTGAGGGTTTTCTGCCACCCTTCCTATAGAAAAAGGGGCTTGGATGAAAAGATCAGGATAGACAGAGTAGTCTCACAATTCTCTCTAGGTCCTGAGTTGCATGTGAAATGTCCAGGACTGAAGTTTGTGACACAGCTGCACTCTGGAGTCATTCCTGCCTCATCATCCTCAAAGACTCTCTGGTTAACAGAGGTACAGAAAAACATTGCCACAGGGATGCTTTAGTGAGTCCTGGCTATGGAAGTGCTCTTAACTGTATCTGTTTCCTACATGGACTGCAGTTCAAAAGGCTGTCTGTTCTTCCTCTTCCCCTTCCCTCCCAAATCATTGTCATGGGATTACTCTGGTGCAAAAACTGGCTGCTGGGCTGCAGCCCCATAGCCCATGAGAAAAGGATCATGAGAGATGCGTTTACTAATAGGTACCTCTTTCTTGCCTTTGATATTGCTTGAAACGCAAGCTGGCAATTTCTATTTAACATGAATTTTTGAGAGCTGGAGTGTTGTTGGTGGCAGCAAGATCCTGAGAAATGGAATTCTCTGAAGTGGTAAATGCCTGGCTCAGTCCCTTGGAGAGCTGTGCACACACAAATGTCAAGGAAGACACGTCTTCCGTGCTGACTGTATTGCGGCCTGGAAGGATTTTCACTGATGTTTCTGTACCTGGATTTCTGAATTCTTTGTTGTGCCAACAGAAAGCCTCCCATGCAGCTGTGGCTCAGTGAATGTTCACAGCCCAAGACCCAGAGAAATCATAGGCTGAGAGGGATAAATTGGTCCAAACCCATGAGCAAGGGCTTCAGATTGTCTCCAAACCATCCATCGGCTCCCATCCCATGGCATGCAGTGCTGCTTATGAGCATCCTCAGGGAATTCACTGATCCTTAGTGGCACTGACTCTAATAGGTGCTCTAACCTCAACTGTGACCAAGTGCAGTGNTTTAATGTTAAGAGAGACTATGATGATGATTTCTTTATCACTGCTTTCCTGGCAACAATCTCAAATGGATTTCAACATGGAAGACAAACTGACACTTGAGGTGTTGATTGCAGAAACACTGAAGGACTTTAAGATATCACTAAAGCAGAGAGGAACTGCCTCATGCAGAGCTACTGAGGCGCAGTAAAAGGAAAATCATGGGAGGCGATGTGATTGGAAAGGGAGGAGGAGGTACAAGTCCTCAAGAGCAAAATAGGCCGGTGTTATTGCTTCCCAGAAAAAAAGATACAGGCATTTCCAGCACTAGAGAGCAAGACCTGAAACAGTCTGACTAACCTGAAAAGGCCATGTAGCATTTTACATCCCTCAGAGCAGCCCAGTGCTTCATGCTGAAATCTGCAGAAGGCCACCATGCCCCATCACAGGGCAGAAGTGCTTCCGGGTGTTTGGCAACCTGATCAAGGGAACAAACCTGACAGCATTTTACTTTTTGACCTAATGCCATGAAAGAACTTATTCAGGTAACGGAGCTGGTTTTGTGCAACTCTTAAATGAGTATCTACAGTACTCTAAAGCAAGAAAGGCATTCTCCTGTGTTTTAGAACATGAACTTGGGTATACAAATATACCTCTCAGGATTTCCAAATATTTAATGCATTTTACTCATAGTATCAATGAATAGTAAGAAGAATGGATTAGACTTTTGTCTTCCAGATTCCTCAAGTTCATGCATTGGTTCTTTTACTCTCTTGTTGTATGGTATGGCATAGAAAAATGAGAGTGTTGAAACTTTAGGCAGTCTTGGACCAACATCACCTTACCCCAAGTCTAACCATCTAAGTTTATTTGAAATCCTTATAGGGCAATGGGTCACTAGATTAGTAAGTGCTAGGATCACAGAAAGCTTAGCTTTATCAGTTACAAGAAGACTGATTCGCAGACTTCCCAGAAAAAGAAAAAGGGAAATCCCTTTCCTTTACTTGGGGCTTGGTGCTACTTGTGATTCCCATGGTAACTTTAGACAAATCACTATTTTTTTTTCTAATTTTATATGAAAATAAATCAACAAAAGGAAACAGAGATGTGACTTGTGAGATTCCCAAAGGTTTCAAATTCTTTAGTGGAATATGGTATGTCAGTTTGAACCATTACTGATTATGAAAAGTGAAAAGGGTATTAGGTCATATATTTACAAAAGGCTTACCTAAGAAAGGCAAGGACTGTGGATCAATCAAATGTTAACTTGATGCTCTTTTTTTCTTTGATTGATTTTATTATTCTATACAGAAATGGTCAGCTGCTAGGTTTTATGTTTGGTTATTTTTGTTTTCTATATGATCATGTATTTCCTGGATAATTTTGTTAGAAAGTATTGAATTTCTGTACTCATGTGTGTTATATGACAATTTCTACCTTTCTTTGCAACAATGAGTACATCACATTGCACTTACTCAGAAACCTTGACTAATGAAAAGTCCAAGTCCCATCAGAAAAGAATCCAAAGCATGCAGGTCAGTTTTGATTTGCATGTCCCATGCACAGGAAAGCTGCACTTACCTGATATGATGTGAACGATATGCATATAAACAGGTTTTTGCAGAAGTGAGACCATTTCTAGTAACACTTCAGAAAGACGAGCTTCTGATTTCATTGCAGTAGCAAGTTTAAAAACCAAAGCAGAAGGAGTGGTGGAACACTGGGCCTTATCCCTATAGCCTTTCAGCAGAGAACAAGTGGGAGTGAAGAGGAAGGTGCAAATGTCGGAACTCTTTGCGCTGTGGAGAGCATAGCGAAGGGGACTCTCTCTCCATGGGGACTTCAGGGCTGTATCACACTTCACTTTCCTCGGCCACTACCACTGCACTTGGTCACAGTTGAGGTTAGAGCACCTATTAGAGTCAGTGCTACTAAGGATCAGTGAATTCCCTGAGGATAAGGTAGATGGATAATGACGGTGATCCATCTACGTCAGAGGTGTTACCAGGATCAAAAAGACCTGCCCCTGGTATCCCAGCCACCACTACAAGGAAGAAAAAATGAGTTATAGTATAGGTGATTCCCTTCTAAAAGGTACAAAGGATTCAGTATGCTGGACAGACCCTCTTTTAAGGAAGGTTTTTTACCTTCCTGGGGTCTGCATTACTGACAACACTAGGAAACTTTTTGGTCTGATACAGCCCACAGATTATTATTATTACTGCTCTTTCGTGTGCATGACATTGAAGTCACAACATTTAGTCCAAGGATGATGAAAGGGTGTTTAGGACTTTGGGATAAGTGTACTTGGAGCACATGGTATTGTTTCCTCTTTCTTTCCCATTCTGGGCAGTGGTGTTGGAAAACACAGATGCTCCCAGTCTATTAATTTGGGGAGTTTTTGATAATAAGATGACCTGCAGGTTTGCTGGCATCAGATTGGATTCACCTTTCTCACAAGGGGAAGAGGATCTTTATTCATTAGCTGGTGACTAGTTGACCTTTAAATGTGCCTTCCAATTCAAGCTGTTCTAAGATTCTATGATTTTGTAACTTTTCAGTCTATCAGCTGAAGAAGAACCAGTACACACGGACAACTTCATAGGAGGGAGGACAAGTTCATCCTTCTTTTTCCTTAAGAGCTGAGCAAGGAGACAGGAGGATGAAAAAACCATGTTGTGCCAAGAAGTCTTAGTGGAAGAAAGAGACAAGTGTGTCAGAATGGGCTATAGCCTGTCTGAAAGATGCATTCATGTCACAGTCCTCCCCACAGCACTGTGGGCTAACAGAGAGAGGCAGACAAGTTACCCAGGATCTACCTCTGTTCATATCTATGTTTGGACCTACGCATTAATATTTTGAGGACTCAGAAGTGGTCTGCATTTTCACAGACTCACCTCAGAAACAAATTCAAGGGTATAGATCATCAACCCTGCTTTAAGACAGTTCTGTTTGTCTGCTTGAAAGACATGTGAAAATCAAACAGTAGAAAAGAAGCTCCAGATGGATCCCAAGTTTAGACACATCTGCAAGAGGAATTTAAGCCTCCCTTAGAAGAAAAGGATGAATTTACTAGTGTCTTGTAAACTCAGATATCATTGCTGAATAAAGGTTAAAAAATCATCAGATAGACAATTAAAAGCTTGATCCAAATAATTTCAAACCACAAGATCAATGTCCAACAAAAAAAAAATCAGTTTCCACAGAAAATGCTGTGGAAGCAGCAAGAAATGAGAGATAACATAAGTTCCAGTATTAAAACACTGGAGCATGACATGACACTCCGCCACAGAGGTTCAACAGAAGAGACAGCGAGGCATCTCTCAACAGGAATGCTCGGATTGACCTGGAAGGATATAACCAACTTGTAAATTCATTGTGCCTCGTCATTTATATTCATCAGCACTTCAAGGGAGAGCTATCTTTGACTGAACTCAGGATATTTGGCCCAATGCAAATGGCCAAATTGCCAGAATTCATCCTGCTGGTTAATAAGGTTTGTCTGGTATGGTGAAACAGAGAAAGCAATGACTTGAGGAGTAAGAGACTTACTTTAGGCAATTGTCAGACATATTATGGGAACACAAATGTAATATGTCTCCAGTGCAATTAATTCAGTGGCTGCTTTTTTTTTGTAGAAGTGCGTTTCCATTAACTCAGAGAAATGGTAGCACTATCAAAAAAAGAAAGCCATATGGCCTAGCAGAACATACCATTCAAGAATCCCCACAAGCAACTCAGCAGAAGTTAATTTTAAGATCTGACCAACAGGTCAGCTTTGCAGAAGGGCACGTAAATGAGTAGATCAACAGCATTAATAAATTCTGTGATGTTTCACTGGAGGGTTTCCTAAGGCATTTGAAAGCTTGAGGATTTATTGTGCATCTTTCAAAGTGTTCTAAGACAGTTTTCAAGTCTCTGTCCTTTCAATTCTGAAGCATGGTGTTTCTCATTTCCACGGCTGATCTACAGCAGTGACTCCATTCATTAAGACACCGCAAACTACTCGCCCTTCTTACAAGAGTAATTTTATGAAGCTATCTTAAAGGCCTTTAAGAAGTGTCCTGAAGAGAAAAATGCTTTACTATACCACCTTCCTTCCAAATTGAATTGCACAGCTGCAAGAGCTAACTCATAGAAACAACGGTTTATAAATTAGGCTGTCAATTTACAGGGAAACTCCAATACTCTAGCAGTCAGTCCATAACACTAGGAAATATTTCAAAGCTCACTCTTTCACTCCTAATTTGCTCTGCTTGCCTTCTCCAAAGCTAGCATCCTTTTCTTAAAGAGGACCACTAACAGAATTTTAGAGGGGATGCTTCAGAGGATGCCCTTTCTAAAACTGGGGTCTATGATTCCTCTGGAAATTCATCAGTCTATCACAGCTTTTCAAACATGAAAGACAATGTCTTCACAGATTCATCTGCCAGTTCCCTTGACCTAGATCTCAACAGCATTTGAGAGGCCCATTTACAGGTAGGTGCTGCTGTCAACTAGTTCTCTAGGTTTCCTTTGGTTCTCCTAGCTCATTCAAATGAGCTTTTCCATCATTTAGGATGACTGAACTGGTAGCAGGAAAGGTCTAATGGGTGCTTAACTGGTTGTCAGGTTTGCCAATTGAAATCACATCTGAAGATTTTGATGATCAAAAGCTATCCCTTTGATCAGGGAAGTAAGGACCAAAAAATATATTTCTGTACATCTAGACCATCTTGTTCCAACTGTCTACATCCAGCCAAGCCTCCATCTGTAAACCTGACATCACCTGTACCATGCTATTCACTCACTGCCCAGGCTTTTTATGAGGCAATTAAAAAGACAGTGTGGACACATTTTAAAAACTCTTACATCCCTCCTCCTGATGGAGCCTGTCATACACCAGAGAGGGTGACCAGCCTGAGGTTGCAGGTGCAAGACCTGGTGGACCCCTGCTCTGTCAGAACATCTTGTCCTGTGTTTGGAGGGGGACAAGGAGCCTGGGGCATGGACTTATACTGGAGCAACCTGCCTCCAACTCACACAAAGCCCTATGGTCCAATATCTTTGCTAACCTTCTTGGTTTGATAAGTGGTTAAGCTTTATTATGGGGTTTGAATGGAGAAAAGTACAGGATTTGTTCAGAGACAATGTCCAGCAACCCTTACCCAGCAAGTACAGGCTGTGATGACAGATGGCAGGGTGGAAGGCCCCAAGCAATTTGAAGAGAAGCTTTAGCCAAGAGAGGTAGATCATGTAGGGGACCCAGCAATGGCAGCTCAGCCCCTGGCTTGCTGGTCAGAGGAGCTGAGGCGACAACCCAACCGCAGTTGCAGTGATGTCAGGGTTGCCCTAGGGCACCAGGACCATCACCTCAGTAGGTCTGGGGCAGCATCCTTGGGTAGGTAGATGGGGAAAACAGGACAGGACTGCAGCAGGGCTGTGATCTGCAGGGCCCCGACACACAGATCTGAAGTGGTCAGTGGAAAAGCATTACTTATTCCAAACTGGAGATGGAAATGAGCCATCAAAATTCATGAGGTAAATTAATTTTAATATTTATGACAAAGGGAGTGACAATATGCAAGCAGCCATGCTCTGTGTGATGAATTGCAGTCCAGTCATATGCAGCACTTTCAGTTATATCCATTTGCAGTGATATATCATTTTCTTTATTATTTAATCTCATAGCTCTTAATTAGCACATTGAATTTTATGGTTGTTTCAGGGCTTGTGGGGACATGACTAGAAACTGTGTGTAAAATCGCTCCCCTTGTGACATAAGAAGCCTCAGTTCAGCAAGTTCAAAATTGAAATGCTCTCTGGCTTTTCCTTGGGTGAGTAGTTGATGCCACATCTTGCTTTTTAAATGTGTTTTTAAAAGACTTTCATAGAGGGAGGCTTTTCATTTCTTCATGTCAGATTGGCAGTGTTCTGTCTCCCTGAATGCAGAACAGGTTCCTCCTGACTTGCATTGATGAGATCTTCAAACAGCCTTTGAGGAAACTCCTCAAGAGGTTTTTCACGGTGAGTATTTCTCAAAGAGGAAAAGATTGAAATATATCACAGGTAAGAGCATTTTTAGACAGCAGTTTTGCCTCAAATCTTGCTTCTGAATTAAATGAATGTTATAATTCCAAATTTCAATTATGAATTGGGATCTCTAAACTCAGAGACTTTGACAACCATTACATTGAAACAGATCTGTTAATATGTCGGATGGCTTATCCTTTAATCAGCTCCACTGAGCCACAGTGGTGTTTTCCAAGTTCTTTAATAATATTAAGATCACTTGTATAATCATATCAAAACTGATGAGATTATATTGACCAAATCATTATGTGATGAAAGAAAAAGGCAATGGATGTTCCAGATGACATATTAGGATAATGAAAATGTGTACAAGAGCAAGGTAAAGAATATTAAAGATTATCAAAGTATTCAGAGAAATAAAAATATCAGAAAATATAATATTATTATGAAAATGTTCAGTATTATAAAAAAATGCAGTTTCAAGAGTTAGATAGAGAGCACTTGTAAAATGCAGAACTGCTGACTGAGTTTCTTGGAAAACAATTATGAGGGCAGAGCTGAAAACCTGGGATCTCTTTTCTTCCAGCTGGAAAAATATATTGAACTGTAAAAGCTGCAGATCTGTTAGAATGAAGGGTGTCAGCAACCTGCTTCAGCTGAATAGCCTAAACTGTGAAGAATAGCTGAGAACACAGGAATTGCTTCAAAAAGATTTGGATTCTCTAAGGGCTGAGAAAGTGCTAGTAGGATGAAGTGTGGCTGAGCAACATGATACTTTATTTTTAAGGCATACTTTCATAGCCCCATAGGAAAAGAAGGCTGTAGGCCTTGCCTCAGTTTTGAGGATAACATCTAATTCTTCAGTTTCCTTACACGCAATTGGAAATACTGATGCTAAGTGAACATGAAGAGCTCTTGGAGCTGGACATTTTACAGGTTCCTGTGGTTGTGGTGAGTATTGAGCAAGTGTGTTATCAGGACTCAAGGAGTCAACAAGAACACTGAAACAGTACTTAATTAAATCGGAGTGAGAGGATGGAAATATTGCATCAGAGATGAGCAGGTTTTGTATCCTTTTTAGAACCTGACAATTTAAAACACAGCATCCCTCTTTTTGGCTATCTTACAGACTGGAGTACCTAATTCATTGTGTATCATGTTAATGAGTAATTTGACTTGAGCTTCCACAAACTCCAGTACTCAAGTTACAGAAGAAAACTGCAGCAGCAAGTTTGAGATCAACTATCTATAAGAAAAATGAGCTAGCTTAAGTTCCGTGTCATATTATTAGTGGAGAAAAGCAGTATAGATGCGACAAATAGTGTTTGTACATGCAGAGTTACTTTTAGGTGCTAGAGTTTGTTTTACAGACTGGAAATATGATTCCTAAGTGAGGGAATGGCTTTGACAGACATGTAAAGTTTGGTCCACTTGACATATCTGAAGGATGCCATCCAGAGAGATCTAGACAGGCTTGAGAAGTGGGCCTACAAGAATCTTATACAATTTAACAAGTCTGCCATGGATAACCCAAAAAGCTATTGTATTTCACATCTGTCTGTGCCCAGATTGATTTTGTCTCCTTAATGACGAACTCTGTGTCTGGAAACAGGGCCATGGGCTGCCTGGGTTTTTTAAGCTGGAATATGGAAACAGAGTGTGCATGGACTTGTCTTTTGACTCATGCAGAGTCTCTACCTCTCTCACCTTTTGGTTTGCTTTCATGTCCTTTGCCTCACTTGCCTCTTTGTATTATTTGTATTTAAAGAGCTGAGGCAGCTTTGGGAATGACTGTGTGCTGCCACACCAAAGTCATTTCCAACCAGCAACAAGGCCCGGCTGAAGTGTGAAAAGCACCAAGTCTGATATGCTCCAGCTGACTCCTCCTGTCATCTCCTGATGTGAGGAAGGCAAAGTCCCATTGCAAGTTCCAGCCCCTTGCCCTGGAAAATACCAGTCAGAACTACAGCTGCAGGGGAGATAAGAGAGCAAAGGGAAGACTGAAGTCACCTTCCCTTTGTCCTTTGAGCCATGTGCTTGGCTACAGAGTGCCATCTTGGAAGGGAGCAGTATCCCACCATTCTGGGTGCTTCACAATTCCTGTTTTAGCAATTATTTCTTATTATTTTGTTTGCCTGTTCATCTTGTATATTCTCACTTTTTCACTTACATCTATCATATTCATTTCTTATTGGTGGAAAGGCATTGGTTAAACCTATAGGGGGAAGCAGCTAATTCCAGAATGTTTCTTCTTAAGGTGTTGAAACAAGATCAAGTTCAAGGTGCTGCACCTGGGTCAAGACAATCCTGTGGGAGGATAGATTGTAGAGAAATTAGAAATGAGGCTGCTGGCTGGTCAAGCCTCCCCCTAAAGCAGTGCAGCTGTGTAAAAGAGGTGAATCATTAAAGGAAAGGAGCTCAGAATGCTGAAGTGCATTGACCAGTCACAAGAGGGTAAAAGGGCACACTGGTGTTATGCATAAGGCAAAAGGGTATAAAAGGATATACTGGGACCTAATAAAGTGCTGATGCTTGAAACTATTCATGGTGTCACTTGTGTGTCCTCCATCACACTCCCTGATATGGACACAGGTTGAAGGATGACCAGATTGAGAGCAGCCGTACTGAGATGAGAAGCTGACCGTGTGCACTCCCAGCTCAGAAAGCCAAAAGTGTCCTGGGCTGCATCCAAAGCACTGTGGGCAGCAGGGGAGGGAGGGAATTCTGCCCCTCTGCTCTGCTCTGGTGAGACCCCACCTGGAATCCTGCATCCAACTCTGCGGTTCCACCACAGAAAGGACACAGAACTGTTGGAATCAGTCCAGAGGAGGGACACCAGGATGATCAGAGGGATGGACCACCTCTCCAAGGGGGAAAGCTGAGATAATTGGAATTGCTCAGGCTGGAAAAAAGAAGGCTTCAAAGATGACCCAATTGTGGCCTTCCAGTACCTGAAGGGAACTTTCAGGAAAGACAGGGCAAAATTATTTATGAGAGCATGTAGTGACAGGAATAGGGAAAATGTGTTTAAGTGCAAAGAGAGAAGGTTTAGATTAGGTATTAGAAAAAATTCTTTGCTGTGGGTGTGCTGAGACACTGGCACAGGGTCCTAAGAGTCTGTGGATGTCCCATCCATGGAGGTGCTCTCAATGCCAGGTTGGATAGGACTCTGAGCAACCTAGTTTAATTGAAAGTTTTCCTGCCCTTGGAAGGTGGGTTGGAACTAGGTGTTTTTCAGGGTCCTTTTCCAACTCAATCCATTTTAAGATTCTATGATGGTTAGGAATTAACTTTTTAAAATTTGTATTTAGGTGACAAAAAAGAAGTGAATAAAGTAAGAAATATTATGATATAAGGTTAGGCACAATGGAGTTTGTTGTTTTACTGTAATTTGTTTAATTCCAGCTATTCCACAGCTCTGTGAATGTTGACTTGATCTATTAGTCAAAAAAAAGTTCATTGTGATTTGGGAAAAGATGAGGAACATTTTTCCAGTCAGTTTTTGAGATGTCAGTGGAAGGTTAAGGGAGTTTGTTCTTTCTGAATTAGCTAATATGTGATATTTACTATACAGCTAAATCACATTGCAAAGAGAGGCAGTTAACATACAGCATTCATAGCATGAAATAAGAACACAATTTCAGTGCTGAGCATCAGATGAAGGCATTGCATCTAGTAATCGGAAAATGTGTTCTAGTGTGCCTTAAAATATGACTTTCAGACTGGGTTTCTTATAAATGCATGGATTAAAACATGGGAATTTTAAAATGAAGCAAGATGCTTTAACTGACCTTTTATGTTTCTAAATATAAAAAAGAAGCTACTGCTTTTCATTTTCTTAATGTGCTAGAGATGCTTAAATAATAGGGAGAATTGAAAAAGGTTATTTGGCAACTTCAGTGGCAATGTCTACTTTAAGAAATATGAAAAGGAATCTATAAAAGGGCTCCTTAAACCTTTATTAATCTTCTACTACATGGACACTGCATCTCATGTTTATATTCCAGACAGAAATGGGTTTTTGACTTTGACTCTGGATTAGAAATTTTTAAAAAGTGCTTGTAGGCAATTAATCCCAATTTGTTGACTCTTGAGAACTTGTTTAGGTGGCAATTTAAATTTAAATAGCCATTCTGCAATTTTTTCTTATGAGTTATCAACATTCTAAATTCCTTATATCTTTAAGGATAGCACCCTTCCAGCCATGTTGTGTAACTGTGGTACTTTGAATTCCTTCACTGTTGTGGCTTTTGTGGGGAGCCTAATCTGCAAATTCAGGTCTTCTTCATTTCTGGAAAGGAAAGTAGTAGTCAAATAACGTATATCCATTTTGTTTCATTCTACCTGGTGTGCAACCAACACAACCACAGATGGTGACTTTGACTTCTACTTACTTCAAGAATAATAAGTAAACCAAAGAACCTTGATCATTACAATAGGTGTTGTCTTGGTTAGAAAAGACAGGTATCTGCTAGGGAGGGCAAGACCTCCCTTTGGAATGGAGAATTCAAACCCCCTCCTTCCGAACCATTAAAACTTTGATATTAAGTCGGCTCTCAGGCAAAGATATGGGGATAGGAAATAACAGCTCTTTACTAGTATGTATAACAAGACAAACAAACAACAACTACAGCATTAATAATAAACAAAAACCCGGAACCTCGAGGGGCTTTTGTTTCATAAAAGCCCGGGGCAGTCTGGTCTCGGCGCAGGGCTCCCTTGGTGCTTCAGCACCAAGCTGGAACGGTAGAAAAATCCCGGGATGGGATGTACCAAAGCTCCAAGGCGGTATCTGGCAGGGCAGGGATGTCCTGGCAGGGCAGGGCAGTGCAGGGATACAGCGTATCCAAAGCGGTGCCGAAGGAAAGCGGCGGCGGTGGGACAGGGCCGACTCAGCCCAGCAGGGCAGGAGGAGGAGAGCTCAGAGTCCCTGGGCACACGCGGAGATGATGGTAGATTTCCTCAGGAGCGGACCCGGTGATGGCAGTGAGAAAATTTTGCCACAGCAAGAGCGGCCTGACTGTTCTTTCTCCAATGCTGAGAACAAGAAGAAAGAAGCTGCCCCTTACCCCAGTCCTTTACTTGCCCCAAACCTCGTGAAATCTTTTTCCCTCGGAGAGAAAAAACTCTCAGAGACCAAAAAAGGGGTGTAGCCTGGTGTTACACTTTCCTTTAGCCACTTATATTGTTTTGGTCAAGCACCCATAAGCATCCAGTAATTAGTCACCTGGCGACTTTGTGGGAAAAAATCCTACAAGGAAAAAACCCAAACAAATCTAACCCCCAACAACGTGCAGTGTGTTGTCACACAATTATGTTCTCCATTGCAAGATTGCAATCCAAGAACAGATAGGAGGGGAGGTCCATCAATATTAGGAAGGATAATAAACAAACAAAAAGCATGTTTTAGTGTTAGATCTTTTGCTGTTGTCTCTGAGCATGGACTAAGCCTTGACAGCTTTTCTGTGAGTCAAGAATAAATCTACCATTTTTGCCATTCCACACAGGGCTAGTGCCAGTGAACATACCTTTTTTTTGTGTCAGTTAATATGGTCTTTAACAAGCTGTGGACAAAATTTTGATTTCACTGAAACAATTGAGTGCCGTTCTTCCTGGAACAGCACTTACTGCATGGTATAACATTTTTGGATTGAGTACTTCTAAATGTCTGTGACCTATGAAACATCCAGCATCCTTCCTGATTTTAGATGATGGATTTTTTATGACAAATATTATATTTTACAAAAGTGAAGCAATATTCAGTGTCTAATGTAGAAAAAGAGTGCACCTTGAGGGTTGTAGTTTTCAGGAGATAAATCTTGAGGTGATTTTGTTTCATTCTGTTCCTGGATAATAAAATTGTTCCTTGTTATCATTCATTCTGCCTCTAGTGTTTGTTTGGTGGTTTTTTTTTTGTTTGTTTGTTTTTTGTTTTTTGTTTTTTTTTTTTGTCTTTTTCATATTCAGGTCTATTAGCCATTCAACTTTGAGTCATTGCTTCCAGTGTATCACCAGTTAGCAGGTCACTGGCTTTTGTGGTACCCTTGACAAACCTGATCAGAGTACTTTTGGTTGGGAATTTTGGAGACAGCTTAAGTTGGCTGCAAGTCAAAAAACCCCAGACAATGTTAATCTCCAAAGATGCGGATGAAAATAATTCAGATAACTAGAAATACCTACTGGTATACCTACCCTTTCCGTCTCCTCTTTCCCTCTGTGCAGCTCACCAAGGTGTGTTTGCTTGTTCCTTATTTAAGCTTACTGCTGCAAAGTATTGTGCAGGCTTAGCCAAGGTCATTCATTAAAATGTGGAAGAGGAGATGCTGTGACAAGCAGTAGTGACAGTGGGTTCCTTTCCATGATGGTGTGTCCTTGACGGTGCTGTATTTACATGAAGAAGTGAAATATTTCCAGATATCTTTCAGTTACAAGGGCCGAACATTCCCAAGTTCTGAAGACTTGTGTGTATCACAATTATATTGTCTGATTGCATTATGTTATCTCATAATCAGAGAAATAGCCTCACATTTCCTTTGTCTTAATAAGGCTTGTGTAGACCTTTGCCAGGAGGTTAAGTCTTTTTGATTGACATTGATTCCTCAGTTAGTCAAACAGAAAAGAAGGAGCAGGAATAAAGAGAGCATAAATCATGTCTTGGAGGGGACAGTTTGTTTGTCTGAGGAAAGATCAATTTATCTGAATTCTTCAATATTTTTCAGGTTTATATTGGCTGGGGTGCAGCAGAAGAAATGTTTTTGTTTTCTGCTATAGGAAAATTTTGAGCAACCTAGAGAAAACATCCTCAGTGCACATTTGTGTTTTCACTGTTCCCTGCTATCTGCTTTTTCTATTTCCCAGCACTAAGTACAATGCTGACAAAGGTCAATCTGCCTTTTTGCAAAGAGGAGTATTTTGTCCTGTTATGTACCATGTGAAGACATGGTTCTACAGGTAAGGAATTTTTCAGATTAGGTTACATTGAAGCTCTGATAAAGTGGCGGGGGAAAAATGATTGTCCCTTCAAGAGCAGAGCCTTGCAGAAAGGCAAGGCTGTTCAAGTTAGGAGGAGCAGTACAGGATCAAACCTTAATAACAAGGAGGATAGTCCTATTCTGGAACTACCCAGTGGGTTTACATGGCAAGATTTTATTTGTGAGGCAGGGGCAGTAGGGGTGGTTTTTGTGCCAAACTACTAGAAACTTCACTCTTGTCAGATGGAGCCTGTGGCAGCCAGCTCCAAAAAAGATATTCCACTGGCCGAAGTAGAGCCCATCTATGAGAGTGACATCTCTGAGAGCAGTAGCATCTTCTGGGATAATCTACTGAAGAATGGGAAAAACTGCTGTGCAAAACAGCCTGAAGAGAAGTGAGAGCATGCGAAAAAACCAGACCTATAGACACCAAGGCTAGTCACAAAGGAGAGAGAGGAGATGCTCCAGGCACTGGACCAGAGATTTCCCTGAAGCCCTGGAGTAGACAGTGGTGAGGCAGGTTTTTCCCCTTTAACCCATGAAGGGCCAAGGTGGAGCAGATATCCACCTGCAGCCCATGGAGCACCCCTTTCTGGAGAAAGTGATTACATGAAGGAGGATGTGACCATGTGGAGATCACACACGTGAGCAGGCCCCTGGCAGAACCTGTGGCCCTGTAAGGAAAGGAGAGGAGCCTGTGCTGGGGCAGTTTTACTGGCAGGATTTGTGACCCCATGGGAAGTCCACGCTGGAGCAGGCTGTTCCTGAGGGATGAACCATGTGGAAGGCACCCATGCTGGATGAGATCATGAAGAACTGCAGCCCCTGATAAGGACCCACTTGGGAAAAGCTTGGGAAGGACAGTTTCCCATGGGAGGGACCATGCACTTTATCGGAAGAGTGTGAGGGGTCCCACCTCTGAGGAGGAAGGAGCATCAGAGAGAACATGTGATGAATTGACTGTAGCCACCATTCCCCGTAGCCCTGCACCACTGTGGAGGGAGGAGGGAGAGAATCTGGAGGTGAAGGCTTTTTTCAGGAAAAAGGGAAGAAGGGGGGAGAGGATGACTTGAGATTTGGGTTTATTTCCTATTATTCCTGAAGTAATTTCCCTGAGTCAAGTCTGTTTTGCATGGGACAGTGAAGATAAGGACAATTGGTAAGGGATCTCTCCCTGTCCTTAACTTGACCTCCTTTCCTTGTATTTTTATTCCCCTGTGCAGCTGAGGAGGAGAGGAGTGATAGAGCAAGTTTGGTGGGCACTTAGGACCTACCCAGGGTCAACACACCACAACTTCCCATACTACCATAGATAAGGGAAGATAATTTTTTTGACCTGAATCCTAATTTATTTTAAAAAGATGTATAGGGGGAAGAACCTGGAGCTATTGAAGTTTGCAACAGCTTAAGGTCTGTCTCATTTCCTAGTCATTTCATAAATGTAACAGTGATTTTTTTTTTTTCTGATGGAAACTTGATATAACTGAAACATTTATTTGCTTTAAACACTGCCATTAATGTCATTGTCATCTCTGATGTGACCTATATATTATCTAGCGAAAATAAAATCCATTTTTTCTCTGCCTTTCCTATGCTTTCCAAACACCGTTTCTGCTCTTTAGCAAATACATAAATACCAACCTCTGGGTTCTCTTAGAGATGTAGCTGTAACAGTTACCTATGGTACTTGCGCTGATCCTTCAAGGGGTATTGTGGCACCTTCCTCATCAGACCCAGCTAGCTCAGATAGCCCAGAGCCATCCCTGCCAAGTTCTGACCCAGGAGTGTCTAGTTGATGCAGAAACCCAGGATGTATGAACAGTGAGATTTTTTGGGCCTTGACCCTTTGAGTTGGTTTGACTTTAAGCTACTGGAAAGCCAGTAGGATCCAATGACTTGGAAAGGTCTCTTTCTGGTTCTTTTCATACGCAGAAATTGCAGCAGTGATTGATCACCTCTCATGTCTTGCTGCTTACTGCACCCCTTTGCCCTCTAGGAAATCAGGGTCTGCTTGAATAAGCCCATGTGGAAGCAGCATCAAATTTTCCCTTTCTGCAGGGGATCAAAAGCTCTGTACTTTATGCCTGTCTCCTAGCTGTAACTATGTGAGATCAAGAGTAGCAGCAGTAAGAGAAAATAAAATAAATAAATAAATAAGAAAACCTGATTGAATAGGGTTTAACTCTGCTTTTAGATGAGGCATCTCTAGGCAGCATCTCAGCATTGCTCCAGGGAAACAATTATCTGAATTCATTGAGAGGAGGTCTAGAAAGAAAACTTGTGAATGAATGATTGCTTCTATTTCAGGATGTGACAGCAATCTTCTGACCGGCTTCTGTGAAGTCTCAAATTCTCCCTAATCCTGCAGAATATTAGACAGCAGAACATTCTTCAAATATGGCCCTTTTTCATAGCAGTTTTCCTATTTCTATAACTGTTTCTGCTGCATTGCCAGATCTTGCTTTGTACCCTCCATATTTGAAATATTCATCCATTTTGTCAGTTCTCAGGATGGCACGAAAGCAGAAGTGTTTGACAACTCAAAGAAGCTAATAAAAAAAACCATTTTCAATGTATGGCATTATTTCCAAAGTCATGTCTTTAAAAGACATCTCCTTAAATCTTTTTCAGATTTGGTGCTGATTTTGTAGAATACAGCAGTGCTTCCAATAAAGGGGATACATATTGCTATGTGAAACTGGTGTTAATGCAATGAAGCAGTTATGAGCATCTGTATATTCTGTAGGTTGCAGCTTTTTGGTATCAGGTGGCTAATGTTTGCCACGGGAAGGGAAAATGAGAGAGATTTTCTGAGAGGGGAAAAAAAAAAGCAAGAAGGAGACAGAAGCACACTCATTAAAATCCCAAACAAACAAAATTTGACATGTTTTTTTGGAGGTTTTTGTTCAGAATATATCTCCTACTTAGCACAGTGTGCCCATGTTCGAGATTCCTGGATGTTGCCATAATCTGTGTGCCTGTAAATTTTTGAAGGGTCCAGCAAGAGTGGCACTACTTTTTGGAAAATGAGACCTGGCACATACAGAGTCCCCCTTACACACTGGTTTTAATGGTGAGAAGTACTTCTGATTTTGGGTGTGGGTGATGTTAAGCGTGATGAAACTCTGTTCCTCCTCCTGTATGGTGCTGATTCTTCATTCATGGTGGTGTAGGATGCTAAGTGTAGGTGTCCTGCTTAGCACCCACAGCCCAACAACCTCAGACCTAACTTTCTTCTACCTTTTTGTGGGCGAGTCCTGTCCAGTCAGGGGAAAAAGCTTGTTGTAAGAGAGTAAGAAAAGGAATGGTGGATTAAGCTTGCAGAAGAAATTCAAGAGTAATGTGAAATTTCCATTAAAGCACCAAAATAGTAAAAAGATAGAGTAAGAAGCAAGTGAAAAAGTAAGACTTCATACTGATGACATATTACAGCCTTGCCTTGCCTTGCTTTGCCTTGCTTTGCCTTGCCGTGCCTTGCCTTGCCTCCTGTCCCATCTCCTTCCTCCACCCCCTTCCTTTCTCCTCCCCCTCCCCTATTACACAGAGGAAACTGAATTATTGGGACTTAATTAAGCTGAGTGCTGCATGGGGACAGCAGTGAAAGAGCTCCCATCCCCAAAGTGCTGCTGAACAAGGAAATACAATTTATTTGCAAGTGTTTCCATCTGTTCAGTGAAGCTAAGGAGGCTAACAAAAGTTTCAGAATAAAGATTAAATTTTTTTCTGGAGTAGCGAAGGGGTATGTGTAGAAATATTTCAAAGGACAGTAAGATTTGAAGATAGTTCTTGTTTAACATCACGCTTACCTATGGATACTTAAGTGTCTTCTGAAGGAAGTAAAGTTAAAAAAAAGATGAAGAGGCCCTGAACTAAACACCATGCTTCTAATATGTAGCTCTGCAAATACCAAAGTCCAGAAACTGAATACTGAATGCAGTTGGTGTTGGATATGCTCTATCATTCTGCTGACATCATCTCTGGAGCCAGGAATCAGGCAAGCACTAGCCAGTACATTGTGCAAAGTTGGGCCCTGTGCATTTGTGATCCTAACTGGAGCACAAGCTAAGACCCAGTCAGCTGGAAAATCTCAGGACTGAGCAAACACTTCCCATTTGTTGTGTCCAATGCACACACTGGAATTTCAGTTCTTTCTGTCTGTTGCCTAACTTGTCTGGGTATTTATCTAGCAAACAAGCACTTTTTGTTCTACTCCCACTTTCACGGATAAATCTGTATTTTTATTTCATGTAAAATACTGTGAAGGCTTCATAGTAGCTGTAATGGTATGTTTCATCAGTGTTTTCAGCTTTCAGCTGAATCAAGAGTTGTGTCACATGATGAATAAATTATCATGTGCTTGTCTGATCATTTTCATGTTTCATCAGAGTTTGAAAAATCAGACTGCTTCTGCAGTTCATTGAATTAACGTTTTATACATCACGACACACTACATAGAGCGAAACATTTTCCCTTTTCTTGGATGCATTTCTATAGTAACACCAAGTGTAAATTGTCCTTACTGTTTTTGGTAACTCTGGGGTGTATTTCTAGCACTTGCTACTGGAGTAAATTTAACAAAATTCCCTATGCCCAAAGGATGGAAGACAAACTTCCCAACAGACTGTGGTAGCAAGTGTGAGATGCACAAGGGTGACTAAAATACATTATAACTGATGCACAGCAAACTGTATGACATATTGATTTCCTGACACAGAAAACTCATTTAAGAGATGCAAGTAAGAAACAGGTGAATTAAGCACAAACCTGCTTTTATTAAGAATGCATTGAGCCCAACTGTTGCTCTGATTTTTCAGCCTTCTCTTCTGTTTCACAGTTTTCATGGTTTAGGTTGTTTCTCACTCATGGGTGTTATAAACAGAAGCAATGTTTTCATTAAATAAAGGAAAGTTTACATTCTTGTTCTTAGAGATATGGACAGCTGATGGACAGTTGTCTTGACCAATGGGATGGGGAGAGGTGTCAACCTTCTCCCCCAATCCCTGGCCTTTGTAGAAATACTATAAAATGGAGTCAGATTTTTGTAATAAGCAGTTCATGCCTTCTCACCAAAGTGTGTGTGTGTGTGTCTGTGTGACGAACAATGTCACACAACAGTTTCTGACGTCAGCATCTTTCTTTTATAGACTTTCAGAGGTTGTTTGTCTTGGGGACAAAACTGAAAGACATAATGTAAATGGCTACAGAAAAAATATGAGACAAAATGATGCACAGAAATGCACTGCTGCTTTATGCCCATTTCTTCAAAAACAAATAAGCAAATTCCAGCCCCCAACCTCCAAACCCCAACCAAACAAAAACACATCAAAAAACTTATTTCTTGAACCAAATAATTTTACAGTAATATCTTTTCTTATGAGAAATACATTTTAAATAATGATTTCAGATTATTAAATTAGGTTTCTGCATAATACACAAAACAGGTGTTCCCATCTTTGCAGTATATATGACCTAAAATGATCCATCATTTGAATAGCCGGTATAAAAAATTTCCAAGTGTACAAATGAACCTTGCCTAAATAAATGTATTTACTATTGACCCACTAATAAAATGTGTATTTCTAGTTATGAATATACAATTTAAGAAAAGATGTATAAGTGTTTTCTAATTCATATCCCTGGGGAGTCTGCGAAAAATATTCCTCAACAAACCACAAGTAAGTATTGTTGAAAAGGAAGCAAACTGATATTCATATGAGGACAATAATACCACTTCCTACCTTATGATTAAAAATAGGAATAAATTGTTCCACCTGTTGCTCATAAAGATTGATCTCTTACTGATCTCAATTCTTTATGCGTTAGCTATACCCGTTCCTCTCTTCCTGCTTTCAGCCCTGATGTACTCCTTTTCTTCCTCTCTGATGCCAAAATAACATTACTTTTTTTGTGCAGGTAGCTCCAAACCATCTCTTATAATCCCTTAAATTCTTCTTACCTCTTTGTTGCTAGCTGACTAAGAAAGAGTGTGAATGGCCTGGGGTAACCAAGTAGATTAGCCAACAGATATACTAAACAGAATTGCACTTGTATTAAAATCATAATCTTCTCTGCTTCAATATATAACTTAGGGCCTTCTTAGGGTATGAATTTATAGAAATTTCATACCTTTCAGACTTCAACATATACCAGATTTTCTTAAAAGATTTGAACAAGATATTGAAAACTTTTTGAGGATAAGTGCAGTCAATTACAATCAATATGGTGGCTATGAAAACAAAGCTTATGGGACAAAAGCAGCAAATTTTTAATGTACTATGTGAAAAAGTATTGATCAATAGAATGCACTGTATGTCATATAGCGGTAGTCCAGATTAGTTGATGAACCTGTTGTGCCTGGATTTTGATCCAGTCTAAATTCAAGTCATTAGCATCTATCTGAGTTTGCTGACTGAAGTCTAAACTTTACTGTCCTTTTCTTCCAAATAAAAATATTGTAGCTTATTCTAGCTTCATAAAATGACTTAATTTATGGTTTTCTTGACTCTTAATTTTAGTATCCTTTGGGTATTACTTCCTTTCTAGAAAAAAACCCCCTAACTCTGGTGATCTGAGTGAAAGCCATTATTTTTATAGTTGTTGACATAACAACTCTAAGGTACAAATAATATAATTCAAATATTAATACATCTGTGGAATTCCTTTAAACACTTTATGGCTCTTTCAGTCAACACAAAACCCAATGCAAGGATTGGCAGTATGAAACTACAGAAGACAAAATCCAGTCCTAAAATCTCTACATTATAGTCTGCCAATCAAAACATCAGAATGTATTGCTCCATGAGAAAATATTGTGCAGTCTTAGACCTCCTTTCAGACTCACAAGAATCTGATCACTCTCTACCTGCAGTGAGAAATAGAGCTTGTGCAGGAATCCTTGTAAATGAGATAATGAGAAAATCTCTACTCTTTTTATATCTAGAAGCCTCTTCTTCAAAATAACTGAGTAACTTTTTCTTTTTTTACTTGAGAATTGTTATTTTGTTTTGCATCTAATCAAGTTAAAAATAATTATAAATGTCAGTAATTTAGAACTGAATTTGTCAGGTACAAGTTTTTGGTAGTTTTTCATGAATGCCCAATATTTGGTTTGCCATTCACATTTTTCATCTCACAGATTTTAGCACATCAAAGAAGATTAAGTAAAATGCTCAGTAATTCCTTAAAAATAGTAAGGGCTTTTATAACTTTAACCTGTTTCTCTTACCTGAAGTGAAAAGTGGAATATGAAAATGGGTTTTATTTAAGTAGCTTGAAGAAGTAGCACAGGTCATGGGCACAAATTAGTAAAAATTAGAATGCATGTTTTATATTTTCATCTTTCACTGGAAATCACATTGTGCACTCAAATAGTCTAGCTTGAAGCGTGTATTTTCTGCTACAGTAGAGTTCAGGGATCTCTCAATCTTTGCTATAGAACAGGCTCTGACGTCTTTATCTCCACAAATGAACTAGTGTCTTCGGTACTATTTCAGCTTGTCTTTGCTTTTTTTTTCCCCTGGGAAAATATTTCACCTTGGTAGCAGCAAAACATATGATTCATACAGAAATGATTGAGGCATTTATGTTTATTTTGAATTGTTTATCCTTTCCCTCTTTCACCTTTTGTGTGTATGTCTTTTCCCTGGGAAATAGTGTTCTAAGAAATTGGTCTATGTTTCAGAAAAACATCTGCTTCCTCTCAAAATCGACAATGCAGCAAATGCAGTAAAAATGCAACAAAGTAAATTACCTGTCTCTATGCAAAACTGAATAAGGTAAGAATTTGGGCAAGAGTTCATGAGGATTTCTGTGATAATGCCTTCTTTCAGTCTAATACTTTCAGTTTTATTTAGTGACTACTGAATCCAATAATTTGACTCAATGGATCTCATTAACAGTCTTTGATAATCCTTTGTTGGGAGATCTATACTGGCAGTAATTAATATTGGCAACCTGCGTATTAACATTTGGTTTCCAATGACAGACAAATCATGTCCAGGTACACTTAGAAGGTAAATGGTGACACATATGGGGAGTTTTCTAACATTCATGTGCTTTTCAGAGCATTTTTCTGAGGAAGCTGCTCTTTTTTAGCTCTGCAAAAATATTTAGAAATTTGGTACCAAACTCAGAAATATTTCCAGTTTTATCAGGTGTTAGATACAATAATTGCAATATTTATTATAGCTATGCAGCTCTTCAAGTTTTCAGGATAAAGTAAAACCATGAATAAGGATGAAAATAATATCAGACAGATTCATAGGAGTTGATTTAAAAAATCGCATAAATACTGTTTATATTTTGCTCAACATGTTGTGTCCAGCAGTATATTTATGTGATTTTTTTTATTAAGAATTTGAGGAAATCTTCATAAGTTGAAAAATATTCTCAATTCTCTGAAAAAAAGACATTGTTAAATAAATTTGTTTCCTTAAGTTATAGAGCAGATCTCAGAATCTGACAGAGTATCCTACTGCAAGGACAAGGATGATGGCATAAGAAGGATACCAGTGTCAAGCTGCACACTGAGTTTCTCTGTATAGGAAACCGGTGCCTTGAATCTTTTTATTTTCTTATCATACTTTTCTACTCTGGTTACACACACAGTACTATGTCAGGTGCCCTGAGGTTCTCAATATTTCCACAGTTCTCTAAGGATAGCAGGAGAAACAAACACTTCTTTGATAAACAGTCCTGCTACAACAGCTACAACGTACAGAAATTGTGAAATATTTGTTAGGCTGCTCTCTGTCCTGGCTTGAGGGCAGTCTAGCTCTTCTGTGATTTGCTTAAGAAGCCCCTCCAGCCTTATGGCAATAGAAGCAATGGATTTCTCTCAAATGGTATTCCATCTGGTGACTAGATTAATTGCCCCAAACTTTTAACCCTTCCTGCATTGTTGAGGTCTAATATGTAAAGGTTAGTCCTGAAGAAGTATAGATTTCCCTGGATTATTTAAGTCTGTATCTGGAATATATGCTGGTGTATAATAAAACTTTATTTCTGTGACAGTTCAGTCCCAGCAAAAAATAGCATGTGACAACCAACAGTGTCCTTTCTTCTTGCCTACTGGTGACTGTATGTCAAGACAACGAAGTATGCAGTTTGTGTAGAATAAGCATTACTGGGAAGCTGTTACAAACATGTAATGTAATGGTTCTGCTCTAAAATCTTTAATGCATTGCCCTCACCACAGCAGTCTGCTCTTCTAGGTGTGCTTAAAAAATTCAGCTCGTGGTGTGTTGTTGTTGGACACTCAATAACACACACACAGACACTGTCTGGTGAAAAGGCATAAACATTTGACTCTGTATCTATAGTATTTCTACACTGACCAGGAACTGGAAGAGAAGGTTGATACCTCTCCCATCCCACAGGTCAAGACAACTGCTCATCAGTTGTCCCTTACTCCATGAGAAGGAACGTAAACCAACTTGTCTAACATAAACATTGCTTCTATTTATAACACCCACCTGTGAGAAAGAAACTGAGAACTATGAAAATACCAGAATTTTGAAACATATCAGAAGGCTGAAGAAATCAGGGTGACAGTGGTGCATTATAGATGATGTGTAAATGCATATCTGTCACATTGCTGAGTAAGTACTGAAGGTGGAGGGAGTGGAAAGAAAGCTTGCTTGCAGCAAACACTGAGCTAAAAAGTTGAGCTTTTACAATTTTTAATTAACCTCCTGATCATTCGTATTAATATTCATGATTCCTAGGTAATTCACCCTGTTTCAGAGGTGTTCATTTTTAGTTTTCCCATCAGGTGAGAGACTGTACACGAAACTGTCAGAGTGTGTCCTCGATCCATACAAGTGTATGGATCATAGATATACCTGCAGTCAGATCAAAAGAAAAAGTGCTACTATGGAGCTAATTTACCTTGGAGAAAGGAAGGGCTTTGAAGGTATAGCCCTGACCCGACACTGCATAGTGCTTTGGAGGGCCTGGGCCAGCATTTCCCCCAGCAAGGCATTGCGCTGCTCCACAGGAGCACAGCTTTGGAATACTGCATGCCTTTTTCTGCCATACAAGATAGACCTGGTCCAAGTCATAACTCTTCATGGAAAATCATCCCAGCCACCAGAGTAGGCTGGCTGCAGCCCTTTGTTAGTAAACCGCTGGTCATTTCCTCAACAGAGAATGCTGCCGCATGCTTTTTAAACATTCTTTTTCCTCACAGTCACCTACGTTGGAGGGAACGGGATACATTTTCCTAAGCTGAATATATCATATGTCTCATGAGGATAAAAGGTAGGAATTATCAGCCCCCATTGTTCAAAATGTACACCACATGTCAGGGGGAAATTAATTTAAAACTCTACATTTTGTATTCTAGAATTTTGAAAGGGTGAAATACTGCTGAAGACACTGAAGTTGTTACTTATTGAAAAATGATGAAAGGGCGGAAACTGGTGTTCCGTGTTTCCCAGAGGTGGAAAGGCATCTACTTTTTGTAAAATAAATGCTATTAAGGACTTACCACAAACATTGTTCCATATTAATGGCAATCCATAGCCGAGTGCAATGATTTTGGGCAGCAGATGTGGCAAGAAACATGAGAATGTTTCTAGGGTAATACAGAATTCCACCCTGTCTTGTCTGCTGATACTTTTTTGTTAAATACTTCCTGACATAATGAAAACGTGAAAATGTTAATCCTTACACTCAGTCTTGGAAAAATATAGAATGGGAAGGGTTTGTACTTCTGGCACATCATGCTTTGAGGTTAGTTAGAAGTGGGGAGATTTGCTTCTCCCTTTTTAAGGATAATTTTTTTTCAACTGTACTGTATTTCTGTTCACCTGATTTGGTTTTGTTCCTATTTAATATTAATGGTTGCAGAACACAGTGAAACTAATTGGTCTGATTTAACTGTCTGTGTTTAATGAATGCAGTGGTAAATGATTTGTGTAAATAGTTAAAGGAGTATCCCAGGTGTTCTACACTTCTTAAACCTGATTTTATTGCTTAAGAATAGAATTTTTCAAGAGCATGTGACTTTGGAATTCTCAGCTTTATGAAGAACAACCTGACTGACTGATGAGAAAATGGTTATTCATATATTCATTTCTCCATTTTTTTCTTTTCACTGGCAAAAGGCATTCATGAGAATAGTTCTGACCATTTGCAAGTGTAGAGAATATACCTTGGAAAAGCACCTGTCTTGAATGTCCATTTTTAGAAAAATTAAACAATCTTAGAGCAGCTCTCTTGCGGAATATTGCTCAATGAAGATGCTTGAAGAGTAGGCTTCCTGACAGTGTAAGACTCATTCAGTGCAATTGTGTAGGATTAAGAAGAAATTTCTTATGTCACAAGGGATCTAATAAAATTTCTCTACTTGACTACTTGTAGTTTCTGTTTGAAATCACCATTTCTTGGTTGAAATATTGTCTTTCCTCTCTTGATCTGACTCTATATTCTCAATTAGGAAACCATTTACTGTATTCATATATCTCCTGCTGAGTTAAATCCATTGGAAATAAACAAGTACAGATTTATTTTCCCCCAGCATTCATTTCACAGTATTCCAGAAGGCTGCCTAGTTTGTCCACTTCTTCTGGTGCACTATAGAAAATCTGTTTCATCTGTCCTTGGATAATCACAGCAGGTAGATCATCAACTAAAGGGTTTGGATCAGGTTGGTGAGGCTTTTCCTTGAAGATCAGGGGCTTAACCTCCTTCATTCTGAGCCAAGTGAAGGAACATCTTGTCATGCAAATGAAATACAGGTATTGCAGCCACAACAAAATGCTCCACATTTTATTTCCAGATGTTGACAGTTAATTTTCACTTTTTTCTTTGAACTACTAAAGTTTGATCAAACTAGGTTATTCATGTGTAATTACAAGGAGAAAAAACTTAACCAATAAAACTTTGTAATAGAAGCAATGACTTTTTTCCACTGCGGAATCCAAATCTGGAAGGTAGGTGATTTACGTGAGGAAAAATATGGTTCTTATAAAATGTGAGAGAAGTGGTGTAAGAATTCAGGCTGTGGGGGTAATCTAGTGTTTCTTGCTGGAGTCAGGGGCAAATGTCTATGGACTGTGGTAAGGTTATGATGTCCTCTTGCATATAAGTTCCTTCTAGCATTCTGTTATCAGAAAAGCTACTGTCTTTCCACTTTATTTTCTCCCACCTTACATGACAACTAAGTTCCTACCAGGCAAATGATAAACATTGATATAAATTGATCTATTTCAGTAGAGCTGGACCAATTTTTACTCTGGAGGGATGACCTTTGCTACATGAATACATCACATCTTGCAAAATTTTATCACTGACATTTTGGTTCCTGTAACAAATGAACATCTTGGAGCTGACCTTTTTCGTGTAGCAAAATTCCAAGTAGCACCATCGGAATGTCTCATTCTCTTTCTAAAATTATGTATAGGCCAACAAAACAAGCAACTTATTACATGTTAAAAACAAAACAAGAAAAAAAAAAGAAGTCATATGAAAAAACTGTTTAAAATGAAACAAAAATTTATAAATATCTTCTATGTACATGCAGGTATTTTCATTGAAAGCCTATTTTTCCTTACTTTTGGTTCTTTAGAAAACCATAGCACACACAAAACAATGCATGTACTCTTTGTTTACCAATCTAAATCTCTTCAGTTTTTCACTGTGCCAAAAACATGTATTATTTATATTTATTTGTTTTTTTTTTATAAATGACTTCTCACTCAGCTATGTCTACAGGAATCTAGACAAGCTACTCAGAATGTTCCCTGACCTGCTTTTTCCTAAAGGCATACCATAAACTTGACATGATGGTAGTAAGCTTCTGGTTCTGTATTCTAGGTATGTGGAGTTTAAGAACACTTGTGCCTTTGAAAGGAATATTTCATTGGATTTTCAATTTAGACCTAGAAGAGTTCAGGGGAGTTTCACAGGGTTCCTTTTTTCTTTTCTTTTTCCACAAATCATAATGTATAAAATCCAGTTAATTTCAGTGGGGTTCAACACAGTGAGTGAGAAGGTGGTTCCACAGGTAATGATTTTATGCATATAAAACACTGGCTATGAACTTCCTGTGCACCAATGGATAGTACAGGCTGTTACCTCAGATACTTTGGAAATACTGAAGTGGATCAGACAGTTTTCTTTCAGTATATATCCCTCTTTTACCTTTTTTCCACCCATACTTCTTGCCAGAAAAAAATCCCTTTTGTAGAATCATTGAATAATTAAGGTTGGAAGAGACCTCTAGGATCAGCAGACCAACAACTAACCAACAACCATATGGAAGTGAATAATTCTGAGGTTAAAAAATGGGCTGCTCCAGGTGTTAGGTACTGTTCATCCAATGAAAAATCCAGACAATCTCAATCTTGTTACCATAAGTGGGACCAGGACTTCATTCAAAGAGATAAATGTACATGTTGACCTGCTGATAAGCAGCATTTATGTTTCTAGTCTCCACACTTACATTAGTCAATCTGGTCTCAAAACTTGTTGTTAAGATTGCTCAACTCTTTGGAACAGAAAAAAACCTGTGAGTAATTTTGCAAGCCAGTAGCAGCTGTTACTTGATTCAACAGTGAGACTTAACTCTGGATCAACTTATTCCCAGTTATGACTCTTTGAATACAAAACTGCTTTTTCAGTGATCATTCAAACACATGACTTTGACATTCTCAGTGCAGAACAAAGATGATTCTTTTATATCTTACAAAGGAGAAAGTTAAAAACGTTGAACAAGTCAGCTGGTGCTCTTCCTACACATCCTTTCTGGCAACATGTGGGTATTAATTTATCAGTGATTACCTCATGTGCTGCAAAGGTGAGCTCATTGTCATTGCCTCTCTCTGACTGACCTGGATGCAAGATGGAGTAAAAATGTGAACCATTAAATTCCATCTGATTTGCCGAGACATACAGGCAAACTTTGGTGAAGGAGATAAAATCTATATTTGAGCCTGTATATCACAAACTGCTATTACATTTATTGAAAAACATCAAATATTTGATTTCAACGATTCAGGTCACTTTATTAGTTAAGGTGGAAGATTCATGTTTTGCTGTGTCTTAAAATACAAGAGATTAACATTCAGGACAGGATTGGCAGAAAAGCTCTATACTCCAAAAACAAGCCATGAGTGATTAAATGGGGTTCTGAATCAACAAGACAGATTTCATTTTAAAATTCTGTTGTCTGCTAAAGTTATAAAAACACCTGTACAGAAAAGGACCTCTATTGCCCACTCTCCTGTCATCTGCCTAATAAGCTTTATCATAAGGCCTGAGCACCCCATTATATTTGGAAGTTTTATCATGAAAGAAGAAAAAGAATAATTCAAAGCTCTTCAAGCTTTGGTAAATTCATTCAATTCTAGGGAATCTGTGTATTTTTTCAATTTAATTTTATGGATTATGCATATTTTAAGGACAAACAGTCACTTGCCAACATATCTATATAAATAAATAAGCATGTAGTTCTCTCCTTCTTTTTACTGAATTCCATATTTATAGTGCACTATATTGCACAGAGCAAACTCTAACTAATTCAATTGGTCAGATGTGAAGGGATTGGCTGGGAATCAAGAGAAGTGCTCTCCACGTCCCCAGGCATGCCTGGTCCTGTCACTGGGCCCATGCAAAGAGGAAAGGTACTGGACTTTTCATCTAAATTTTCACAGCCTGTATGCTCTGGGACCAAGATTGTTGGAGTCCAGGGCACGTGGAAAACCCTTCAAACTGCCCTGGGGGGGTCCAAGACCCTGGCTGGGACCCCAGAAAAGCACTGTCTTTGACCTTAGTCCATGGGAAAAA
>WBMY01017071.1:154392-168003 GCA_013397315.1 Donacobius atricapilla
TTTAACACAGACAGGTCTACATTATTTTGAGATTTATGTATCAACTTTATTTAATTGCTCATACCAGAATAAAGTAGTGAATGAACCATGACCAGTCTTGTAGATAGGAAGTGGAAAGGGAAGGAAAAGGGAAGGGAAAGGGAAGGGAAGAGACTGTGGTAACAGGAAAAATGAACAGACTCCAATGCCATCTCTAAGAAAACCCTCCCTCTGCTGTGACTTGCATGGAGTAAGCTGCAACAAAGATACCCCTTTTTATCTCTCCTTGGTAATGAGAGACATTCAAAGTAAAAGACTTTCCTGGAAAAGCTTACTTCAGATACTTTCAGTTTCTCTAACATCAAGAAACATCAAATTTAAATGTGATCCCATCTGGCAGTGATGAAGCTGAAGGGCAAACTTCTGTCAGGTAAAAGAAGGACATTCAGAGTAATGTGGATCAGTCCAAAACCAGCTGTTTAATTTCTACCTATCAATGATAGACAGCCTTGATCTGAATGAACTTTCTTGTCTGGCTTTCTGTCTTTGCTGCTAGGCAGTACACTGGGATGCAGGCACTTGGGATAAAGGCTAATTTTCTTGAGTGTCTGAGCACATCACAGATATTCTCAAGGTTTGCTGGCTTTGAGCCAAAATTAATATCACTTTTTTTTCACTCTTTCCTTTGCCTTTTCTTATGTTGATCTTAAATGCTTTCCGTCTATTTTCTTACAGAAACATATAAAAGTGGCCTTCTGATCTTTTTGGAGATTTTGTTCTCGCTTTGTTTTCTTCATGGTAAAAATGGACATTTTTTTGTTGCTCTGCTTCACAGCACTTTTGGTGCCTTAACATTTGTGACCCTATGAAACCTCCATTTGCAATTCCAGAGCACACCTTTTCACTTCGCAATCTTTAATCCACATACCCACAGGACTCTTGGCAGTGTTTTCAACCTGCTGCTCAGCTGCTCTCTTCCCTGGGTGTTGATCCTGTGAATCTTGCTGGCTCCTGTTTCCTGTTGATAGTGATTGCCACTGATGTTTAAATCATTCTATCCTTTCCCTGCCTTTTTATTGTCTTTCTTTCAAGATTGTGATTCATAATTGTACACTAAATTTCCTTTACCCTTTCCTTTGCCTCATAGCTTTTAGTCTATAAGTTAATTTTAGAAAATATAGTGCCTAGTAGGTAGGGAATGGATCATGTCAGTTTCCAGTAAATATTATCTAATAGTTAAATGCCTACCTTACTACCTATAAGGTAGACAATATTTAATAATCTTAATAACAACAGTAGTAGTGCCATGAACAGACTACCAGTTGGGGTGTTTTGTTAGTCTCAATGAAAACTGTAATTGTACTAGGAAAGAATTAACAAATGCCAATTTTCATTATTTTCCTCATTCTCACCACCTCCTTTACTGGAGAGGAGAATGCTTTTCACAGGATCTCACTGCTGGTTTCTAGGCTGCAGGCCACTGTGTGGAAATCCTGCTTTCACTGCACCTTTTCTTTTCTGGTCTGTGTTTGTTTTCTGTTGTTGTTTTGTTTTGTTTAATGCCTGAGGTGACTTTGAAGTTGATGTATGCACTGTCCCAACCTAGTATTTCATCTTGCCCCTTGGCAGCTGGTAAACCTGTGGAGAGTGGGAATTCGCCTGCACAAGCTAATGCTCATTTAGTCAGTTTGTTGCACTTACAAAGGCATCATATCAAATTACAGAAAAAGGACTTTCTAATGTTTTGTACTTGGAAAATAATTAAAATTCTGGTTTGCTAATATTAAGTTAACTCTTAGAAGTCTCTTCAAGGCTGCAAAACCAAGCTTCAGATTAAATAATCCTTCAAATTTTTAAAAAAGCCCTTCTTTGCAATTTTTGAGTTTGAAGTTATTGCAAATAACTGATTTTCTTTAGCTGGCAAAGAAAATTGACAACTAAATGTGCTTTACACACAAACCATTTTGGACAGGGACACACCTGGAAAAGAACTGTGCAAAACAGCTGTAAAATACATGCTTGGTTATATTTTTCATTTTGACCTTGAAAGAATTTGAAGAGACATTAGGTGAGGCCTCTGGCAGAAGGGTACTTCTGGCAGAAGGTACGATTTTCACAGTAGCACATGAACACATGGTGACACCCAACAGCCATCTGGTAGGGTGTCAGAAATGAATGCCTGCTCCATCTTCATCTGCAGACATCAACAGCCACAGGCAGGTGTTAGTCCATTCTGCTGGACTTTAGTGTGAATTAACACAGCGATGGAGGGGCTAGGTCAGAGGGTAAAAGGCAGAGCTCCAAAGGGTCCTGCCTGCCCATAGGATTCTGCTGCAGTTGGAGACATTAGGGATGAAGACCAAAAGGTTGTGACAAAAGGACACTGGATTCAGAGGTCTGCCAGTTCCTCAACCTGAATTTGCTTTTCCAATATTTGCCCTGAAAATATGATTTTAAAATCTCATCCAGTTTTCCACTCACTAGAAAGAAAGTGCTCTGGCAGATCTAATTTCATGTTTGCTGTGGGTGACTGTTGAATTGGCTTTTTGTTATCTTAATTTTGTTTTTTGCTTGGTACAAATAATACAAAAGCCTCTTACTATCAATAGGAGATTTCATCTGTTGATTAAGGAGAAAACTCTGCTGTCTGTACTATTTTTTCTTACCTTAAATTAGCTGTTTAAATAAAACTGTTGACTTAAAAGAATTCAGTAATACAAGGAGAGAATATGAGTGCTATTCTGTTACAGTAATGACTGTTACTGTTACAAATTTATTGGTCGGGAATACAATAAGAGCCACAATGGATTGCTTAAAATCATCCAAAGAACGGTTAATACATTGAAATATGAATATTTTATGCAGGTCATTAACCTTGATAACTTACCTTAAAATAACTTTGAACTTGCTTGATTTTGATTAGTTTCTAATGGAGCTTGAATCATCTAGATGTTAATCTTCCTTGTGTGGCTGCCAGGTTGTTGAGGTATTATCAGATTGATAATTATTCTTCCATCATTCTTATAAACTTGAGACATGCTTAAAGAAAAGAATAATTGTGCCCATGCCACATTTTTTCCTGGGGTTCTTTCTTAGTAGTGCTTTTAAAAGTATCAAGGACAGGCAAGTCTATGATGTCCCCAGGCAACTGACCTTGGAGATTGCCGAATCCTGAGGGCGCAGTCTTCCAAATTTCTAACATTTCAACTGTGACCTTGAATTGAAAATCAATATGGAAAGCACACTGTTCTGTTCCTTTTTAAAATTCTTTTTTTTTTTATTTTTTTAAATGCATTTATAAGTTTTTTAATACTACAGTTGACTCAGATTTGCTTTCCTGTTTGTCTCACAGGACAGCATTTCTCATAGAATCTAGAACCCAAGCCAGTCTTATAAGCTGCTCATTTATGTTTTGTGAATAGAATAATGGAGGACAGAGGGATTAGCCTCAGTGGACACTGGGAGAAAGGACAATATGTTGGATGGAAGACTTGCAGCCCTGTACAGAAACCTCCTAGATATTCATGATATGCTCTAAGTTTGTTTGATTTTCATGTAATTTGTTAGTTTTATGGCAGGAAAATGTGGGTTAAAAGCAGACGTTTTCAACTGTCATTTTCTAGTCAAGCAAACATGGACAATTCTGTTCTCTTAAGTGAGTTTTAAACACGTGTTGACTTAGGGATATTCTTACAATGATATGATCCCATTTTAAAGGAAAAGTGTCTTGAATTAGAAGAAGCAAAGAGAAAGGTGGAATAAGCTAGGACAGAGACACTGGCAAAGCGGGGTCTGACTGACAAAACAGCACCAGTCATCACAGATAGTCTTGTTGGAGACCAGTCGGCATGTGGGGAAGGTTCTGTGACATCTTCTGTCCCTGGATGTGTTTCTTTCTATGGGACAGGAATGTTTAAAATACTATATAAGGTATGCAATAGTAAAACCTGCAATGTATTTGTTTACAGGAGGCAACAGTTAAGTAGAGAATCATAGAAGAGATAAAATTAGAATATGAATTTGGATATGAAATTTTTGGTTAGCAAAAACTCCACATACTTCTTCATGAAATGGTAAATTATTATAACTAATATCAGAAAAATATATTCCGAAAGAACTAGGTATTTTGTGTTATTCCAGAAGCCCCTAAACCCGTGATTGTCTACACAGCATGTTATGGAACTTCAAAGAATATGGGCAAATCCATTTTCCCACCAAGTCTTCAGTTTCAAAGCAGAAAAGAAGGAAGGAGAATGAATTTTTTAAGTGGTTTCTTTTTAAAGTATTTCCATTTGATTAGGATGAACTAGATTGATGCATTAGAAAAATTCATTTGTTCAGTTGCACAGCTAGGCCGCTCTGGAAGTGAGAAAATTCAGCCTAGGGATTTTGGATCCCAAAACAGTGAGTTAATACTATCTCACTTTTAGCCTTCAAGAAGATTTTGTCCTTCAACATTATCTCACTATTGAAAGGTTAAGAAAAAGTTACATCTTCTAAGCAGGGTCCCCAAAAGCTAGCTCTGTAGGCTACATTTCACAGTAGTAATTTCTCTTAACCAGCTTCAGTCTAGGAAGCTATTTTTGATTAATTTCTTGTATGCTACTCCCTTTTGCAAAAGCCTCTCTTTCACCCCCAGGATGTCTTTTCAGAACTCCACAATGTGTTTGCCTTTTTTCCCACCATTTTGCTCAGTCAAGGATGTTGTACCCTGCCAACACTAGGTGGTATTGGAGTTCTTTTAGTCTCGTGAGTGCTTTGAAATATATTGCTATCACCATGTCTCATTGATGTATAGCCAATTTGAGAATAGCCATGTGACCTAAAATTATTTATCGTTTCTCTTTGAAGAATACGGCTTTAATCAGTCTAAAGTAGTTTGCCAACTCTTTCACCGTGCAACAGTCTCCTTGAAAACACAACAAACAACTCTAAGACCCTGACAGTCATTTTAGATGTGTGAGCATTGTTAGGATAACAATGAAGACAGAGAAGGAAAGGATGGAAGATTAGATGGAGAGAATGCAAAACTTGAATTTTGCTGTACTTTTAAGTTAATGAGGGGATAGAGCTACTGAAGCATGAAAGAACAGTGCAAAAGTTGTTGATATTTGATAGGTGTATTCTCCCTAAGTTTTCTACAGATGGTTTCAGAAATATATCCTCCAACCGTTGTTTGAGGGATAAAATACAGGATCAGGCAAGGAAACCATAGGCTAAAATATAGAAAGCTGCCTTTATTTGCTCTTGGTTTTATTTGCCAGGATGCATAGTAAAATGAGATCTCTGAGTGCCTGTTTAATGTTTGGTTTCAATGAAGAAGCAGGTGATCATGACTTACATTAGGAATTGAGCATCGTGGGTTACTTCAGTAGGCTATCATGACAAAATTTTAACATGAATGACATTCTCATTGTGCTTGGGAATGATAGGTGGGTGGCATCCTGAAACAACTGTTCTTTTCACTGTTAACACGATACCTTCTAATTGATATATCATTTCTTTCTCCAAAAGCAATCCAAGAAAGAATATGAATTAATAAAAAACTGTTCAGAAGTAGCTGTTACTTTAGAAAACTGATTTCTTCCACATAGTGAGGTCTAAATAACATATTCCAACTTAACCACTCCTCCTTCTTCAAGCATCCAAAATATCTGAAAAGCAGAGGAAAAAAATGTGTGCAATTGCTTTTAAGTTACAGGTTTAGTTTCACATTTACAAAAGCGTGAGAGACAATGAAGAGAGTGAAAAGATGTTTGATACATCTGAATATCATTCCTAAATCCTGAGACATTCCCCATTACTATCGCAGTGATTAGATTTTCTATGTTAAACTTTCTTTTATTGATTTGGAGCACACTGATTTGCATTACAATGTGTGGCAATAAAGCTAGAGAAGTAATTAAGAAATGACCAACATCCTGTGTAAAAGTACAGTGAAAAAATGTAAATGCGCATTGCTATTACATGCCCTCTGTTTACCACATCATTTTGTCAATGAAGTTATATTTCCTGTACATAAATTTTCATATTTGCCATAAACAGACAATTTTCATTCCCATAAACATTTCTTGCTTGCGGACAATATGGAATTATGGAATATTTACTTTTTTTCCTTTCCAACTTTTTTCAGTTTTTTCCAATCTAAAATGAGTGACAATTCAATTAAATCTCTTTCCTTCTCTGGCTTTTTGAAAACTCTCCATATCCCACCATGAATAAAGGGGACACACTATTTTTTTGATAATGTTCTCGAGAATAATCCTCTTCCTTAAACTGTTGCTTAACTAAGATATTTTACTAGGATTTGACACAAAAAAATCACTCAATAAGTGACCACAGGCATATGAGATTATGTGCACACTGGAGATAAAAAGCACCAATTACCTCTGCAATCCCCCAAGATGTTTCTACATCTGTTCTCACTCATTTAAAGATTTTTTAAATTATTATTATTTTCGAACAAAAAACTCTGTATTCCCTGTTTTTCAGTAGGGATCCCCTTCCACTGAAGTTTTCCACTCTCTGGTTTCTTTGGCAAGTTCCTGTTATAACTTGGAAAATCTCTAATGTCCCTCTCTGAAAACCTTTGCGTGGAGCCAACCTTTCCATTCTGTTTTTTTAACACATCGTTTAATTTGTAATGAAAAATAGATTGGTTCACACCACTGCATTTGGCCTGAGAGTTTTTGAAATATGGATTTTCCTTTTCTTGTCTGCCCATACGAAAGGCTATCTTCTTTCATTATGAGAAATGTAGAATCACAATAATAATCTAGACTTCTGCTGAAGTACTGTGCAACTGCAATTGATTTGTAGTCTGAAATTTACACTTTTTCAGAGAAAATGGTTAAGCTTGTCCTATTGTAGCTCTGGATCCAACCATAACGTGATTATTTAAAGCTGTTTTCAAAAAGTTAGTTATTGCATCTCCAAAACATGAAACAGCCACGTGTATCTTGCTGGGACTCTGACTGATTACAGCAGCGGGTTAGAGGACTGAGGATGTCTGCAGCTTCATCTCAACATTAGACATGGACTTTTTTTTTAAGGGAACTGTAAAATCAGAGCACCATGCCAATTTATATTGTTGAAACCCTAATCACCTTTTCTAATAAGAAGAATTAGAATTGAATTGATAGAATAGAATAAGAATTGTCTTGATAAACCAGGAGAGGAGAGGATTCTGAGAGGTGAGAGAGGTGTAAAGATTTAGATGCCTCCCTATGTTTGCATTAGCTATTTTTGCATTGTACAAGATAAGTTCGTTTGTGTGTAAATAAACAGAATGAGGACATTGAAAGTAAGTGGGTGTAAATGAATCAGACTGAAAAAAACAGATTTAACGAATTCTGCACGATGTGTCAGGGATTATATGAGTTCTCCCAAAGTATCTTTTAAGGTACACTTCCTTTAACTTGAAGGCCTATTAAGATGACCTAAATATTTTTCAGCCATGTGTTTCTCTTTTGTTTTATTAAGGGAATTCATAAAAGCTTATGATTCTTGTGTTATAAAAGTTTTTGCTCAAAGAAATTATCTAGCCCATGACTGCTTTTTTCCTTGATTTAACCTCACCAATTTATAATTATATATATTCTTCTTTGCAAATATATATTTTGGTGAAAATTAAAATGTCTTCTCATGTCAAAATCTGCTTCTAGATTTATGTAAAATGCAGAAGTAGACGATGAATGGCTCTTCCATGTTTTCACTCATATGCTAGTTTCTTTTTTTTCTCCATTCATATAAAAGTCATGAAACAAGTTCTCATACTAGTGTAACTACTATTCATAGCCCAATTACATTCCAAAGCATTTTCTTCATTCCAAGAGGACAAAGCATGGAAACAAAAATGCCATTTGGAAGGAAAAATGGAGAAGACTTAAATTAGGAGGTGGATTTATGTAGTGGGTTTAGAGCTGGCCAAACACCAGAGCCACTAGAAAATATTTACTTATTTACTGATGTAAGATATGGATTAGGAGGAGGAGGGCAAGACAGGTTCAAAACCTTAAAGGGTATAAAGAAAACTTTATTAAGAGAATTAAAAGAAAAATGAGGAGAAAAATCAGAATAAATCTTTAGAACACTTCTCCCCCTGCACCCTCTTTTTTTTCCCTTGACAACATAGACATAAAACCTGGAACTTCCAGTCAGTTTACCACCTCTAAAATAACCTTTCTTTAGTCCACTTAGGGAGAGGAGTCTGTCTTGCCAAGCTATGGAGACTTCTCACAAGAAACAGTTCTCTTGTGGCTTCAAGGTCAGAGCAAATCAGTTGCCCAGGGAAAGAAAATCTGTTCTCAGTGTGAAAGTCCCTCCCATGCCTTTCACTCTTCCCAAAGCTGCTTTCATGGGCCATGTCAATTTATGGGGTACCATTTTAAGGATAAGCTGTTCTAGCATAAAAATAAAAGTTCTCTTTCTTTATCTCTGGAAACAGAGGTTTTTCTTCTTCTATTCCTGGGGCAAATTTTCTCATCTCTCTTATTTCTTTCTGTTTAAGTTTTTCATTAGATTACAGGTTTTCAGCTTCCACATGCTCCAGCATGGGTGCCCTTATGGGCTGTGGGTGAATGCTGCATCCCCCAAGCACTTCATGAATTACAGGGAAAAAATTAAGTCTGATATATCAAAAAATATATCTTCTCCATAGCCTCACAAAAGAATTTCAGCCCAAGACTAAGACATCTCCTCAATCCCCTCCCATCTAGAATTTTACTCCCTCTTTACTGACCTCAGTGTTCTATGTTGTTTTCTTGACATGTCTTCACGTTTTCCTTTTCCTGACTTGGGAGAGAATTTGTGTTCGTAGGTTCACGTGTTCTCAAGCTTTATCAATTGAAACAGTTTTTATAGAGTTCTGCAGTGTTGAAAAGGTTGATCTCATCCAGGCTCTGCCATCGAGGAATCGCTGTGTCTCACTGCTGCTCACGTGGGCCCCGCTGGGGACTCCTGTGCCTTTCCTTCATGTGGGGCACCAGAAAAACTGCTGCCACTGCTTTTGTCCTTCTGTCCACAGCACGGCTGGCTAAAAGCAGCTAAGCAAACTAAGTCCATTGGGAGCCGTGCTGAGGCAGCCACGTTTGCCCACCCTTATTCCGGTTGTGCTGATTTTTGGCCACACAGTCCTAGCCACACGGCCGCTCCTGGACTGGGCCAGAGGTGGCTGCTCCCAGCTCTGGTCCTGGGGTAAGCAAAGTTCATTTGTGAGCCATGCCAAGATAGCCCTGGCTGTGCTCCAATTTCAGCCAAGCAGTCCCAGCCGTGTCATTGCTCACGGTGTTGGGATAGTCCTGGTAGCATAGCCCGGCAGTGGCAAAAATCTCAGCTGGGCTGCGGGCTGACTGAGCCTGGCCCTAACCAACCACACGGCCATGCTGGCCAAGTCAAAACTGCTGTGAATTCTGCTGGGGATTTTTCCATAGAAAACTGTGAGGATTATGACTATTACCAATGGAATCTAAAATAATAAGCAATTTTCCCTTTTTTTTTTTTTTGCCCCCAGAAAGGTATAATGTCAAAAAATGAGAGTTGGATCTCTATACAGCTGTTAGAGGAGAAGGTTTATTTCTGTGTCTTCTCTCATGGGTAAGGTCTTATAAATTCTGAATTTTTCTTTCATAGAAATGTGAAATAAAATTTAATTCCTATCCTGTGTTTGTGTGTCTGTACTTTCTTCTGACCAAAGTGCTTGAATAATAAATGTGTGTGCTTTGATAGTTGTTATTAAAATCTAAGAGTAAAAGATGGCAAGATTTTTTTGAAGAAAAATAGGAAATAGACCTTATTTATTTATTTTTTTTTTAACTTTGTAAATAGGCATAACATTTTGCAGGTTTAGAATTTTTTCATCTTGATGCATTTTGATGTCAGACTCCATCAAATACAAAATGAACATCTTACTTTTCTCTCTGAGTCCTTCAAGTATGCATGTTTTGAAGAATGTCTGTACAGCCCAAGAATAGGAAACATTGCCTGAGGTAGCACATTTCAATTAGCATTTCCCAGAGCTTGAAAAATCCATCACGGGATATTTTTATGGTATTAACTAATTCAGTCAGAAGCATACAATTTATATGTATGTGGAGTGTCTAAAAATATTTTAAACAACTATATCTTTCTGAATCTAAAATTGAGTATGGAAAATTTTTGTCATCCACAACTTTTAGGTGGGATTTTCATTCACTGGAAATTGTATGCTTGCAGTAAGAAAAGCATGATCTTGACAATGATAGATATTTTTCAGTTATTAGTGTTGTGAAAGGGTTTTGGGAGCCCCTCTCTTCGGTCTCTTTCTGTCCAGAAATCCAAGTGACCTTTTCCCAATTTACATACTCATCATGAAGAACCAAGTGAAAGATCAGGCTCTTAATAGTTGAATCTATATTGTGTCTCTTTTGTTAACTGGAGTGTCCAGGTTGTGTCATTTCTTTTCCATGCTGGTTTTAAAATGTAAAACTCACCTGTCCTAGATTAAGATACCAAGAGGCAGAATCTTGCTAAAGAAATCTGTTCCAGGACCAGAGATTTCTCTTTGCCCCTTCTTCCATTTACTCACTGCCCATTCATGCTCAGCTTAAACTGCTTGTTTTTATGATTGATAGCATACCCCTCTCATTTTAATTTAGACAGTTTAATAAGGCCTTCTCTAATGTCATAATCACTTTATACCAGTGTCACTCAGACATGAAAATAGTATATTAACATTGAATTAGTAATTCTGGTTCCAATGTAATAATGCAGAGATATTTTGGTATCTATTTTATGGGGCAATACATGACATATGAACCTTGTGGTCTTATTTATTATTTGTTAATAATTTGCTATAAGTTAATACATTGTACTTCAGGTCTATTTTAAAGGTTGTACCTCAAGAGAACAACAGTTACAGCCTTTTCATCTGTGTTGTGCGTTTGATTGAATTTCAGTCTCATTTTCCAGCCCCTGGAGTTTGTGACCTGATATATATAATGGGGTCAGTGAAGTTAATACTATTGTTAGTCCAGGAACATAGCAAATCTTGACTGAGTGCAGCAGTTGTTCCTGCAGAATTGCAATCTCCAAACTCATTCACAACAACTAGATGAGACTGTGTCATACACCACAAGTAACCGTATAGAAATCCACATAGTTAGTATGAACCACATCACTGCTGGATGTGTTTTCATAGGTAGTAGCCCTTGTAGCCTTGAGGGAAACAATCTTAAAATACTTTTTCAGGTATACTATGGGTTCATGACTGGGCAAAATTTGACTGTTCATACCCTTGGTTACTGGTAAATGCTTAGGTGATGGGTTCTTCACTTCTTTGTTAACTCTTGTAATAAATTCCTCATTTATACTGGTGACTTGGCATGGAAAGCAACGGACAAATGGAAGGCTTTGAGATTAACCCCTGATCTCACAGGTAGTCTTCTGCAAATTGGTCAGTAAGTCTCTACAGGCATCACACTACATTCTTTGTAAATACATGAAGTGATAATCACAAATATGTATGTACATGCACGTACATAAAGTACAGAGATCAGTGTTTGAAGGACTGCAATAGGATACTTAGTTTTCTGTTACCTGCAGATGATTTTTATTAATTGCTGTCTTTGTTCTCCTTGCTGGAATATAGTCCTTTGTAGGAGTGCCCACTATACTCAATTATAGTCTTTTTGCACTTCTTCAATTGTCAGCTCACTTTCTTCTCTACATTAAACATACCAACTTCCAACTTTAGCTAACATCAGCAGTCATATTTATTCACAGATTTTATCCTCATTGTGCTGCTCTCCCTTCCCTTCCCTTCCCTTCCCTTCCCATCTACTATCAAAACTATGTCTCGATTGCCTAAAAAAGCAAACACTTAAAAATGCTGATGGATGCAAGTTAATATTTTTGAAAGGATCCAAGCCTTTTGCCCTTGGANTTCCTTTGACTGCTGATGACACTTTATTTTTTAGATCACTCAAGGTCACAAAAAACTATAACTTAAGTTCAAAGTGTTTCTCTTTATTGATTTTTCTTTCTGTCTAGCTAATAGTACACAAAAGGCTTTATTTTCTGGACTATATTTTGTTATTCGGTGTTGCAACAAAAAAATCACCCAAACCCATGGCATCAGAGCTCCAGTATATATGTAATGCATTCATACTGGTGCACAAATGGAAAAGCAATACTAAATTATTCTTTACCCTGTTGAAAATTATGTGTCTCCACATGCTGCCATTAAATTCTGTGCAGTCACACAGAGGATGTGGTACACATGCAGTGTGCATTCAGATACATACTGTAGAGCTAATTGCGTCTCAAATGCATTGTTATATACAGTGCACGGTCTTGACTTGCTTAACTGGGTCATGCTTGGAACAGATGCAAACTCAAGTCAGCTGTCTGCCTGGTTTGTCTGCAAGAAATTATTTTCTCATTCCCCACAGTTGTGGTAATGATAGTAAGGTCGTGTGAAAACATTTTTAAAAATATGGAAAAAAATTAGCGCCAAATTTTCAAACTGAACTGCAGTAATACTCAGAAAGAATGTATACTTTTTCCTGTAAAGACTAAGAAAAATATGAAAAAATCTGGTAAAAAAAAAAGTCAGTCAAATCTTGAAATGGACTAATACTGAAGTATATTTGTAGAATATATATCTAGGATATTCTGTATAGAGTTTATATATATTCTGTATTGTCATTTGAATGATTAATTGAATCCCCTATTGTTTAGCTGAGGTCATGGCAATCCAAATGCAAAAAGACACCATTAAGAGAACAAAACCCCTTGGCATAACTGACCCTTCCTGGTCCTGTCCTTTTTAAATCATGTTGGATAACAAATACTAGCCAAGAAAGCAAACAAACAACTTTACCACTTTTCATTATTTCCTTTTATTAAAAAAAAAAAAAATCAATTAAAGGAAGTGTTCCATTGTAAAATTTAGAAGAGAAATATAACAAGATATCCCTGATGATATCCCTTAAAAGGATTAACTTCTAAATGTGTGGGCATTCATGTAGATAAGAATGTCAATAATGACAAAATCAAAAAAAAGTATCGGTGAAAGAATTTTAGAAGGTAAAACCAGCTGCAAAGTCACAATAATTTTATTTGTATTATTCCTGAGAGAGATCCAAAAAACTCTTCATAAATTCTGTGTTCCATTCCTTTGACAGGAAGCCATTGATACATTTTTCTCTAACATATCTAGACATTTTGTTCTACAGTTATAATACTAAGTTCTGGCTTTATCTAGGCATGTCTGAAGAACCATTTTTTCTTCTTTTGCCTTCAAAAATGTCAGAAGATACTGGGGCAAGGCCATAAGTCAGTCCTGTGGAGAGTGAGACAGCCATCTTCTCCTGCACAAAAAAGTTAAACACTTAGTTTTTACCAGACTCTAGCAATGATTCTTTCCACCTCATTATCTTTCAGGTGAGTATGAATGATTTGCTTGATTAACATTTCTGGACTTTCTAACAGTCAGACACAGGCAGCCTGACCTATAGCTTTCTGGCTTATTTAACTTGTTTCCCTTCCTCTCCCAGCATAAACATCGTTAGTCCCATCTGATGAACAAGTTGGTTTTTTTTAAGTACTTTTCATTAACTTTTGGTGGGTGGCTTTTTTTTTTTCCCCATTATT
>WBMY01017071.1:168033-190323 GCA_013397315.1 Donacobius atricapilla
GTTCCCCATTATTGTGGCTGTATAGTACTCTTACCCTAGCTTTTAGTGTTGCTGGCCATCAATCATTCTGCAGTTGTACTCTTTTGAGAAGGCATGTGGTGAGGGAGAGCAATAATTTTTGCCTTAGATAGTCTGTTCACAGACTTCTGTATAGATCACTTGCTAGGCATTCCTCCTATGATAAGGAACATAGAGAACAAATTACTATCTACTTTGTTATACTCCATTAATGTACTCCATTATAATTTAGCTTCTAAGCTCTTCAACTTTGTTTTTACTAAGACTAATGCACAAAACGTCCATGCTTTAGCATATAAATCAAATTCTGAGAGAAAGAGGGAGAACAGCAAGCTAATCTCAGACAGGAATAATACAGTAATTCTGTTCATGCTCATTGAAGTGTGTTACCACACTGAAGTGTGATATTAATGAAGAAAACTCAACATAGATGCTGGTGATAACTGGTACCAAGGTTTCAGTGCCTGTATATTAACCCTTACTTAACCATCAGCCAAACACAGAGGAAAAAAGGTACCTTAGCTTGCACTTTTTAAAGGTTTAATCATGATATTCAATTAAGTTTTCTTTGAGGGACTTGTGCAACACAGACTTACAGCATACTTTGACTAGTCATTACTAATTGTGGTATCTTTATGGGATGGTATCCATATTCATCTGGAAGTACTGTTTTCTGTGTCAGTGTAGGTTGTACAATACATATATGGGGAATGTTAATCTGTTTCTTTTTCTATGTCATTTGTTTGTCCTGTGGTTCTCTTTCAAAGCTTTAGGGGAATTCAGCTGTACTGGAATGCTTTTAAACTCAGATTGCCTTACAGTCTTCTTTAGAAGACATATAAACTACCTGACATTGTTAAAGTCTGAAGAAAAACAGATAGCAATATATTTCTTGCAAGAAATTTGTTTTCATAGTAGTTGTCTTGAAGTACCTTTCTAAAATATGCTCTTTGTTTAAATCTTGTGATTTTTCCAGGAAGTCAGGGATCTTTCACTGAATGCCCAGATTTAACAATATTGTTTCAAAAATGTTTCTCCAGATGTGCTGTTTTCCTTTTGAATGCTGGGAAAACAAAACTAAATAATTGATTGCATCAAAGAATTAATGTTCTTAAATATGACTTGAGAAATACCTGGATTATTGGCCTAGGACCAGTTTGATATTGGTGCATTTATTAATGGTATCATAATAAACTGTGGGACTGTGAAAGAGTCAGGTGCTCAGCCCTACATTTTAGAAGTGTTTTTGCTCAAATGACATTTCAAATGATGTACAGCCAGAGAAAGCATGAGAAGAAAAAAGAAATTATGCATTATGAGCCCCAGACAAGAAGTGGAGAGGAATAAGGAATAAATAAATGACAGCATTAGAATACCTCTATTGAATGAAGTTGCTTAGTATCAAAGTATTGCCAAAGGTAATGCCTCAATTTATGATGACAAAGTGAAGAGTTCAAGGGATTAAAATGACCTCTAATGAAATATGCAGGTTATTTTGGGAAGGGTCTTGAGAATTTTTTAGCCATAGAAAATACACAGTAATATCTCAAATAATAATCTTGGGGCTTCTTTTTTCTTTTATTTTAGTTATACAGGAACAACATCTGACAATGAGAATATCAATTGCACCAATATAAGTAGAGAGATGAGTAGAACTTACTACTCATAAAAGTCTTCTGTAACTTTTTTGCATATAAGAACTTGTTATTATTGAACAACTAAAAAGAAAAAGAAGCCTGGTACTCTCTCACTGAAGTGCTGTACATTTCCTATAGTTGTCATCACAATTTCTATACCATAAGTTTTGCAACATTGGAAGTAGTTGGGTTTTCCTGTGTAAAACTAAGAACTGAACCTTCATTAAAAAAACCCGTCTTTGCCACTCTGGATACTGCTGATTTATCCTCAGAGCAGATGACACACATGAAAATATAAATTCAGCTGGAAGGAATAGTTTCAAGGGGAAGGAATACTGCTGAGGTCTGAGTTGAATTCTTTATGGAAGTAATGAACCTAGATAGGTTTATGAAGGTAAGAAGTAGAGTTCTTCAAAACTACTGAATTCTATTTTGTGAAATGTTCACTCCAAATCTACAGATTTATAATAATTTATGAATGTAGGTTTTGTTTTTTTCTGAGGTCTCCTAGTCTTGGGCAGTTTTCCACCATGAACGAACAGTGCACAGTTTTTATTTGATCTATTGAGGAAAAGGTTTGCATGCATATTTACTCATCTGTGCAGCCTAGTACAACATGATATTTAGAGGTAATTTTATCCAATAAGCACTGTAGATAAAATTCTAATCCATAATTTAATGTAAGGAAGGACATAGATCAATGAGATTTTGTAGTTCTAAGCCAGTTCAAGATAATGCTGGTGTCATCAATTGTGGGATAACTCCAGATTTGAGACATAAATGAAGCCCCTTAGGCTGTGTATAGTTTTCTATTTTTTTCCTCCTTTTTTTCATAACTAACATTATTCAGATTTGTGTGCTGTTGCGAAGGAACAACGATGGATGAGGAGTAAAAGATCTGTGGACTGCAACAATTACATAACCTAAGGATGAATGCAGTTGGAGTGCCCTATTATACATTTGCTCAACACATCTATAGATTTTACTCTCATGTGGAGAAATACAAGCATAATGCAGCCTGGGAAAAGTGAAAGAGGAAAGAAAAATTAACCTGAGAAGACTTTAAACCACTGGTATGTTATTAGAAAAAAAAAATTAAAAGCAGTAACTCATTTGCGGACATTAACTCTTGTGTTGAAAATATTACAAGGTTCATGTCTGTCATTCCATACAGTTTATAACCATCAAAATATAACCATGCATGTGAAAGATTTTCACTGCTGTTAATAATTTTACTGTGGTAAGTAACAAGTGTGAATTTTTGTTACAATTTTCATCTCATTCTCTAAACTTGCAAAGAAATGTTAATTTCATATACCAGTAAATTTGGATTTTTGTTATTCTCAGACATTCTGCAGTTGTGAACAGTCTGACTGTATTCAAACTGGCAAGCTTTTAATTTATTTTAATTTTTAAAAAAATCATTATTTAAATTAGTAATTTAAGCCAAGAACGGAACACAAAAAGAAATTCTAATCATTCTAACAAAGTGTATTAGAAATTCTAGAAACTACACTGAAGGTCATCAGTATGCAGTCTGAATTTTTTTTTGGGGTGCTACCTTGGAATACTGCAGAATTTACTTTGTGCACAGAAGAGTGGTTTATGATGTATTTTAGAAATAGTTAAACCCCCAAATTTTTCTTTGATGAAGAATTCTCTGCTCCCTTTCTGCTGAAATGAATTCTAATATTCTTTTTCCATCCAACCCTTGGTGGATCTCATATTTCTCAACAAATGTATCTTCCTTCATATATGACAAAAAGTTCCTCACCTTCCAGTCTCCTTACAGACTTATAGGGGCAAGAATCAATAACACAATTAGGGAATAGAAATTCTTACCCAATCAGGGATCAATAACTAGACAAATGACTTAGATATCATCATGGTTAAATTCTATTTCAGACACTAATTCACTAGTCTGGCTACTAGTAGGCACTTAATTGGATGTCATAATCTCCTAGTGACACTTCAATCACTTTTTTCTCATTTCTAGGAGTCATGCTGAAATCAGGGAAGCATTTTTTTTTCCTGAAGTGAAATGCTACTTGCTGTCTGATTTTCTGTTTCTCTCTTTTTTCTGTTTTCATTGTTTCTTTTTATTCTTAGCCTAGTAAACAGAATTTGTAGTGATTGATGTCATCATAAAACCTTAGAATATCACTAAGTGTTGTTGTTATTGCTCAATACTAAAAGCAACAGAAAATACTAAATCATTATTAAAAATGGGGAGAGGTCAAGATGGAACAATATTGAATACCAAGAAACCATTTTGAGTTGAGGACAATTTTTATTAGGGGAAAACAAAGCATGATACATAATCATGCTGAGAAACTATTGTACAGAGCAGAAGTTCCTCCTTCATCCGTCTCAGACAGGGACATTAATCTTGATTATAAGATATTAGATGACTAAAGATACTGATCCTCAGAAGAAGAAGGTAGTTTATGTTCTCTTGGGAAAAAAAAAAGGACTTTGGAGAAAACAGTATACTATTTATTAAGCATATTAAATATAACTTTAATAAGCTCATTTGGTATAGACTAGTATTTTAGACTTTAATTCTGTTTTGGTACACATGTCAAGAAGGCTTTGCAATCATCAGCTTTTTGCTCGTAAGATTTATATGGGTAGCAAGTCTATACTCACATAACTATAACTACAAAGCTCATCTGTCTGCATGTGTTTAAGTGTCTCTCTGGTGTCTAGTGATAGGACATGAGAAATGGCATGAAACTGTGTAAAGGGAAGTTTAAGTTGGATATTAGGAAAAAAGTCTTCACCTGGTGGTTGGTGAGGCACTACAACAGGTTCCCCAGGGATGTGGTCACAAACTGAAACATGGCAGAGGTCAAGAGGCATTCAGACAACACTTTCAGCCAAATGATATGGTTCTTGAGGTGGTTCTCTGCTGGAACAGGAGTTGGATTTTAATGATGCTTTTAGGTACCTTCCAACTCAGGATATTCCATGAATCCATGATTTTATGATAATTTAATATCATAAGGCAAAACAAAGGGATAGGAAATAACTGTCTTATTCCCACTGAAGCTTTTCATAACATGTTGTCTATTCTTCCCAGATCCTGAATTATGTTCTACTAAGGGTAGCCTGTGTATATTGTGCTATAGATATTTTTGTTGTAAAATAATATTCTGGGTCACACCTACCTGTGCTTAGGCACTATAAACCAGAACAGGGAGATAAGTGGGAGATAATTAAGAGGTAACTGGCTGTCTATGAGGTTTGACATAGATACTCCGGGCTGGTGGCCTGCTCTTGACATCGTGCCAGAGTGGCTGGGGGCTTGTGGTAGCTGTGGGGTGGGCCAGACATGCTGCCACCCAGGGCATCAGGCACCTCTCTGGGGACAGGGTCAGCAAAACCTATTAGTACTCTCAGGTCTCTGAGGTTTGCCACCTGCACCTGATTTCAGTCTTTTCAATTGTACCCTGTTCAGTGAGTAAATAAATCAGCATTAATAGGAGTAAGCACACTTGAAGATGTCAGTGACCTGAGGTATTCTGTTATTGAGTGATGTGTGCTTGCAGATTCTGATAGCTGTCTGGGTGCTGGGAGTGGTAAAGTTTTGTATAAACACACCAAAAAACCAAGGCCAAACTTTGTTTTTTGTGGGTTTTTTTTGTTGTGTTTTTTGGGTTGTTTTTTTTTTTTTAGTGTGCATTGTGAAACTCTGCTTTTTAGATCAACTGGGTAGGTTTTTTTTTGAAATCTTGGAGGTTTTTTCTTAATCTTCCAGGGTAAAAAAAAAAAAAAAAAAAAAGGTCCTTTGGCTCTTTTCTAGGAGAGGGTTTTAGGTTTTTGTTTGACTTCTTTTTTCCTGCTTACTTGTTTTCCTGAGAAGTAAACTTAGTTGTATCTTCCTCTATATATTCATCCCACACTTGTGCAGTGTGGTGTGAAAACATTCTTGTAGGGAAACTATGGCAAAATGGTGGCTGCAATATTTCTTAAAAATGGAAGATGTTCTCTGCTTACCTGCCCACAAAGAGGGCTCTTTAAATTTCATTTCAGTGGCACATTTCTCCAGTTATTGATTTCATTTTTTGTGGGGGCTTCTTTTAGGCTTGAGCTGGTGCTGGTTTGGAGGCAGTGATCTTGAAATCTGAGAAGCCATGACAGATCTGATGTGTTGCTACTAGAAACATGAAAATCCTCAAGGGTTAATATTTCTTGGTCATGGTTTTCAAAGATCTGTCTAAAAAGAAACCCAGGAGTATTCTCGTAGAGACAGCTTTTCAAGATACATTGGTGAATCAGCTGACCGGTTGGTTTTCTTGATTTGTCCCATGAAAAGTAAGTTCAAGTTAGTGCGTATCTAAGGTTTGCAAATAGAACCAGCTTTCCTGTAAATCCACATTTTATTTTCCCCTGCAAAATAAAACTTGGTTGTACTTGTGAGTATTCTGAGCAAATTTCTTACTGGAATACTTCTCAGAAATACTAAGTTAACTGCTTTCCATTAAAATAAAAGCAATTCGGGAGATATATAAATAGTCTATAAAAATAATTGAGAGGGTTGGTGTATTGAATTTCTGTCTTGTTTAAATACTTCTTGATGCAGACAACTATAAAAGACATGCCTCTTTCTGTAAGCCCCTGTTCCTGGTAGAAACAAGAGTTATATTGATTTATTGCAATTTATTTTCTCCCTGAATTCTGGTTTTGACATTGTGAGAAGATTAATTGGAATTAATGGCATTTGCACTGCTAATTAAAGTCACTCTTCCTTCAGTCAAATGAATTCCTTTTATCAGAGACATAACAAAGTCTTGCTTAGTTCCTACAGACTGCATGTAAATGTTCCTTGCTTGATTAAGCATCTCTACAGTCATTAGTGGCTGAATACAGACACTACTAACTATATCTGGTAATTTCTTCAGCACTTGAAAAGCACAGATAATATACCCATTTATTCTAATAGATAGTGCAACAAAATCGGAATTTTTAAAAATTGAAGTTAATAAAAGACAGGGTATATTCTTAGGCTTGAGAAGGATTCTGGAGATGAACATAGTGGTATCAGAGAGTGTACTGTCAGTTTTTCATACATTGTCCTAACAGAAAAAATTGGTGCAGTGCAAGGAAATCAATTACTCTGTATAATCAAATGACACAGTCTCTCTCTCTAAGCATAATGCCAAATAGCTTATTAACAAATTGCCATGTAAAAAGGTGTTGCATTGAAAACACAAACAGGGTGGGAAACAGAACATGCTGCTAATCTCTGTGTATCTACTGAAAATGGAGGAGGTATATCTTTTTCCACAGAGTAAGGCTTTGAAGGAATATTTTCATAAACCAATCCATATTGCTAGCATAATGCTTGAGGTGCAATAGTCTCTATTGGCAGACACACAGAGCCTTACTAACTGCAGTGGCCCTCTGAGTTGGTATTGAAATCTGAACAAGGGCCAACTTTCTTTTTTTCTCATATAACAATGGACTTATGTTCTCCTTTGGTTTTTGCTTTTATGTAACATGACAGTGACATGGATCCAAGGACATATTGGAGATGTTTGACTCTGGATTTATTACAAAAAATCCCTGTTTGCTGAAGTATTTAGTGTGAATCATCTTTTAAGGTACATGGAACTTTAATTCATGTAATGAAAAGAAAAAATCTTTTGCAGTTCAGAAATCACAGAATATTTTGAGTTGAAAGGGACCCAAAAGAACCATCAAATCCAGCTCTTAATTGAATGGCCCATGCAGGGGTTGAACCCACATCTTGGTGTTATTAGCACCATGCTCTAACCAAGTGAGCTAATCTCATTTCATAAGATAATACCTAAACATATGGCTGTGATTACAAGTTCTGTTTCCTAGACACAGATCTAATTTTCAGACTCAGAATATATTCATTATCTTTGCTTTTATATTAGATGTACTCTGAAAAAGTGTGATGAATAACATAACAAAAAATTCAAATTAATCTCTCTGGGCAAAAGGCATGACTGGTATTATTCACATACTCTCTTGTGAATGTTGAAGTAAAAGTTCTTGAACATTGAAATGAGAACAATGACATGACTACCTGCAGTGGTAATTGCACTATGAATTATGATTTTGGAAGACGGTAACTCTTGGGTTTCAAGCAGTAAGACAAACTGAAATTTGTGTCTTGTATCCATTTTATGATGGACCAGCCAGCAAGTTACAACTAGAAAATTATGGAGAATCAGAAGAAGGAGGGAAAGAGGAAAAGCAGTTCTAAACTACATGGAAATCTTTTGTTAAAAATAAATTAGAAGTAAAATATTAAACTTATGGTTGAATCTCAGCTGCAAAAGCAGACTCTTAAATTCATTGCATATGTTTCTTTGCTTCAAATAAGACTTCCGTAACAACTTAAACACAATTTTTTAAGGATAAGTTGTAGTATTTTTATTTCCTGGTTATTCAGTCAGTGAAATGGAAAATACGATTCTGATCCTGTACAGACAAGCAGAAGAACTGCTGTTTTACAATGAGAGTAGATATTGGTACATGTTGTCTGCAGAGAGACTACAGCAAGACCCATTCAAAATCCCAATTTTTAAGGTAATTATTTCTACTTTGGAGTACATTGGTCTCTTCATTGAGGCTGTTGTGTGTGAATGGAGCCTTTATATCATGTTGCTAAGACTGTAGTATGAAATGCTAGTCGGTTTTAGATGTAAAAATTTAAATAATGTACAATGGGTGCAAAAATTCTTTTTCTCCCATCCCTACGAAATTATGCTAATTCTTTGATTCATCTTGGGGTTGTTCAGCCTGGAGAAGAGATGGCTCTGGAGAGACTTTATAGCAACCTTCCAGTACCTAAAGGGGTTTTACAGGAAAGCTGTAGAGGGACTTTTTCCAAGGATGTGCAATGATAGGACAAGGGAGAATAGCTTTAGTCTGGAATAGGGCAGTTTTATATTAGATGTTGTGAAGAAATTCTTTACTGTGGGAGTGGGGAAGCACTGGGACACGTTGCCCAAAGAAGTAATGGATGTCCAGTTCCTGGCAGAGTTCAAGTAAGGTTTTGAGCAACCTGTTCTTGTGGGAGGTGTCCCTGCCTATAGCAGGAGGTTGGAGCTAGGTGATTTTTCAGGTCCCTTCCAACCAAAACCATTCTTCTATTCTTCTACAATTCTATGAATTCATATATTCAAAGAAAAGTTACAGGAAAAGCTGAACCCAAAGTCTCCATGTCTGAGAAAAGCCAGTCTTTTAACCCTCATCAATACTAAACAAACCCAGTAAAACAGGCTTAAAAAGCCTGTGATCTGTTTCTGAATAAGGATATTCTGAGCAAGGAAGGACTCTTGAAGCTCTTCTTTCCAATACTTACCTACATAATGCCAGATTCACTTCACCCTCAAGTAGGATTGCAAATACATTTTTCTGTGCTATTTCTTCCCAAAAGAGCAAGTTGGCACTGTCTAGTATATTTAGTATGTACAGGGAATCACTGTATTCGTAAGGATGAAAATAATTTATGCACTTTTGTTCTTGCTTAGACATTTCGATGCTGAAGTGTTTTCAAAGTTATAATTTAAAAGCCAAGTTCTGAGCCATACAGACTTCTATTACAGAGATCGTTTGGTAAGCTAATACGCTTTGGGATGAATGACTTACTGGAAACTTCAAACAACAATTTGGTATTTGTGTGTCAAGAAGGTATTTCTCGTTCTTCAATTCACTGCTGAAAACCTTCTGAACTGATACAGACAAAATGGCAAATATCTTTCAGATGCCACCGTCTTAACTCAGAAAATCCCTACAGCTTTTTATACAATCCTTTGAAAATGTCATTTTTGAGTTATCTGAATTTGTAGTGAAAAGTTTCTCAATCACAACATTATTTCAGCTGCATTTTGCCGTGATTTCAGCTGACAACTATGACTCACATAGCTACTTGCTCATTCTCCCTTTGTGGCATAGGGGAAAGAACTGGTAGGGTAAAAGTGAGAAAACTTGTAGCTTGAGACAAATACAGTTTAATAATTGAAATAAAAAATATTTAAAATAATGTTAATAAATTGTAGTGTAAAGGAAATCAACAAAGAGAAGAAATAAAACCCAAGAAAGAAAAGGGAAGCAATGGAATGCTGTTGCTCACCTCCAACCAACAGATGCTCAGCCCAGACCCTCAGCTACAGCAACCCTTCGATTTCCCTGCTTATTTCTTTTGCTGAGCATATTGCCATATGGTTAGGGTATTCCTTTGGTCAGTTGAAGTCAGACGTCCAGACTATTTCCTGTATCAGCTTCTTTCCGTCCCTCAGTGCCTCTCCCCATTCTCCTTGCTGGGGGAAGAGAAGCAGAAAAAGCCTTTGCTGAAGCTCTGCTCAGCAGTAATGAGAACTTCCTGGGGGTATCATCGCTGTTTAGCACAAATCCAAAACACTGACTGATACTAGCCTCTGTGAGGAAAATTTGCTTTACCTTAGACAGAAAAACAGGGTACACTTTGATTAGCAAAAGCTGCTTTTGTCTAGATTAGTCTAGTAGAATACATAGCTGCCTGTTCTATTGATACCAGTTAAAACTCTTTCAGATTAGCAGCAGATTCAAATTCTCAAATAAACTGACAAGAAAATGCTGAGCTTGGGGCATTAGTCTTTCCCTGGTAGTGTTTTGAAAAGTCATCTTTTTTTGCTGTTCAAATGCAAGAGTCTAGAAATATTTTCCTTTGATTTAAATACAATCAGGACTCTGTAAATTTTGATCAGTTTGTAGAAGTTTAAACATTTTGACTCTGATATCTAGGGCTAAATTCTCCCTTTCTGTGGGAGAATTTTGCCGGAGCCAATGTCTATTCCAGCATTTTGTAAATAAAAATCTCTATACCCTACTTTTTATTTGCCATATTGTCCAAATATTATAATTAGAGTCAAGTAAGTCCCTTATTTTCAACATATTTTACTAATCCAATATGTTGTAGAGAGCTTTTAAATGCTGATAAAACCCCCCAAACTTCTAAATGGATTTTTTCTCCTCTTAATTGCATTAAAATTATATACATAAACACATTAAATTGATATAATATGATACACATAGCTAATTAAGATATAACACAATACAGTATTACAAGTATTTTTTGTTTTGAATCATTAAAATGTAATACAATTTTGACAGACTGTGAGATGAAAATTATCCAATATTGAGAAATTAAGCTTACCATGTATTTCAGAATTGATGAGAGCTATTTTGTCGTGTTTTGTTTTCTGGATGAATTCATGTATCTTCACAGAGAAACGCATTGGAATGCAGCTCTTCCCTCATGCATTCTTTACTTTAGAGCAGTTCCTCTGCTTCTTATAGAGCTTGGCTGCTGCATATTGTGTAGAACATTTCTGTCAACATTCTCTGCTGAGCACCTGCCTCCGCAGAAGCTCGCTCTCTCTCTGGAACTGTCAACAGCCTAAATCTCTGCTTAGTTGCCTGCTGAAGCAGAGTAGTAGAAGAAGTAGGTTTGGCTTAACTAGCAAGAATGTTTCTATCTGAGAAGAAAATCTGGGTGAAACTTGGCTGGAACAGGGCACAATCAATGTCTAGGTCCTGTACAGGTGACCCTAAAAATCTGGATGCAACTTCAATTGTGTGTGCTAAAAGGTCCCACTATTTCAGATGTAATCTGAGCCTAGTTTTATTGATACAGAGCTCGTGCCCAGCACAAGTAGCAAAATCCAAGCCTTGCAAAAACGGGAGGGTAACTTGGAAGTTAGCATAAGAAAGGGGACGTACGGGAAAATGAACATCAGAATGGTGCAAAAATATTTTTAGAATGCTGTGGCATACACCGTTAATCAGTACGGGAGAGGTCACTCCAGGAGCACTGCCTGAGTTGCTGAAAATTGTAAAATTGCTTTGTTTGTCTTTGCTCAGATTCTCAAGGTTTTGAACTCCTAATTCAATCTACAGAAGTGCCTTATTAGACAAAAATTAGGAATGTTAGTGCAAGTGACAGTGAGTCATTCAGAAGAAACAATACACTTCTTCCTTTTGTTTTGAAGAGAGGAAAATATCAAACTCAACAAAACTGTGGTGAGGCTGAGACATGGAAGCAATCCTGAGAGAAAGGAGTTGTTGCAAACCTGAACGTTCTGGAAAATTCATATTTGTAAGCTATGCTGTTAAAGTCTGCAGTATTTCAATAACTTTGCTTTTGTCGGATGGCTTGTTTATGAATACAGTGAAAGTCAGCTGCTTTGTCACAAAACCTGAACAGAAGGAAACAGCTGTTGCCGCTTTTTCACTTTCTGTACTGCCAGCTGTTTGATGCAGACATTAAAGACAGAAGTAATTGATTTGATTTACTGAGGCTAGGGGGGGCTTCTTCTACCTGAAGTGTGAAAGGAAAGTACTTTGTATCCTGTGCTTCTACTTGTGTGTGAAGCACTTCGACCTGGACTGTGCTAGTCAGAGGAGGACTTGACTGTGCCGGGAGAGCTGTCTAAAAATCACCGGGTGTGGCGGTCAGTGATGAATACCTGCACCTTGGAAAATAAATGCAGATAATATATCAAAAGCTACAAGGACCATTTTTTCCTTTACACATTCGGAATTTTATATGTCAAAGCTTAGAAAGAGTGAATGATGAGTAGTTATTTCACAATTCATGAAACCATGAGACCCAAACCATGAGAGCTTGCATGCGCTAATTGATGTCATCAGCAGCGAACCAGGCTGCTTTCAACCATAACAGAGTTAGAGAGCTGTCTGGGTAGTTTCTGTACAAGAAACTCTAAATATTCTTGTGCATCCCAAATAATTGTAAAAAACAAGGAACTAAGTAAAATGATTCTTAAAATGAAAATTATTTCCTTTTTTATTGGGCAGGAGGGGGTTGCTAAAAAAGGCCATGGTACCCCTGGGACATGGCTGTTCTTTCTGTGGGAAAATATTGAATGGTGCTGAAGTTTATAGGAATGCTACTTACTCCAAAAGTAACAAAATAAATTTCAGTGCATGGAGAAGTCATGGACAATGGAAAGCTGACACCTTTTGTCAATGCTGTCAAAGTGAAAATTATGTAAAGTGCATGATTCAGAAGACGAAATTATGCAACTGGATGGTTAAGTGCAGACTCCACAGGGTTTGTGTTGAGAACAGGGTTCATGTTGGTGATGATGCTTGGTACAGAGGCAAATTTCATTTCAAATGACAGAAAACTCCGACTTGATACACCAACTCTGCTCAAAGTTCTATGCATAGAGATATCAGAGCCTTCTCCCCAGAGCTACCTGTCCCACTGGCATCACTTCCAGGGGTCTGCCTTCTGGAGACAGACCTGCAGGACTCTGGCCCAAATATCATGGAGGCCCTGTTAGCCCCTTCCTCACACTGATCTCAGTTCTTCTGAGCAGTGACTGCTGTCACAAGCATCAACTGATCCCCTGTAGTTTGGAATCACCTGTAAACATGACTGGCGTGCATCTTGTCACCTATCCAGATCATTGATAGGAGGTTGCTGTGGGAGCAGCAGTTTTGTTTCTCTTGTTTCCAGTCAACAAGCAGTGAATTATCCATCAATCACCCATTTTTGAAGTAAAATTACCCAAACTTTTTTCATTCTTCTGATGGTGCACCCATCCAGACCATAAAAACCCAACAGAGAAGAATACTGTGGGAGATGGTGACAAAAACCATGTTAGTGTCAAGGTGCAGGACATCCACACTTCTCCACTCAGACACAAATACATGTATGTTATCACAGAAGGTAGTTCTGGGACGGACATGGTTCACCCATGATATGGTGGCTATTTTGTGCACCCTGAGTTGGGGTCCAACAGGACTTCTTCCATGGTTTTTCCTAGCACTAAATTGTCTGGCAAGTCTGTAGTTCCACCGACTGTGCCCTTTTGAAAGTGGGTACAGTCTTTGTAATTTGGGTTCTTTCCCTGATCCCCATAACATATCGATATTGCTGGAAAGCAACCTCTCATGGACACTGGCCGGCTCCCTCAGCCTTCATCCCCGAGTGCAGCCTGTCAGCTTTGATCCTGGCAACACCATGCTGTTTTCTGCAGAGGGATGAAGTATGCAGTGATGCCTCTCAGTAGGGTGGCTAAACTTAGGCGTGCTGCCTTAGTGGTGCGGATACCTGCTGCTGATTCCAGAGTATCTGTCACAGCAAGTTTGGATATTGCTGTTCTGCCACATGAGTGCTATGAAAGTATTTTCTTGGTTTCTGCTTTACTATACAAGGGGCTGTCGGACTGTGGAGGAAGTTCTTTATGGGCTTCTGCAGAGCTGTTGTGCTTTTGGTAGGATCAAAATGAGGGACATGGTGACCTCTTTTGAAGAACTGTGATCAAGATGTTGGCTTAAGAGATCAAATTATGGTGATATTCTTCATTATCCTAATGGCTTTCAGGTTCTTCTGGATTTCAAATAATTGATAATGGCATCACTTTCTCTTCCAGTTTAATATTATTTGCCATTAAGTTATTTGTCACTGGTGTTCAAAACTCTGTAAAACAAATAACTTGATCACATCAAATTTTTCTATTGCTTTCTGATTGGAAGTAAAGAATATTTACTTTCTGCTTGACTACTTGACTTTTCTTGATTACTCTGTCTTCATTTACATATATTTTTCAATCATGGTTTCTTTTAATCTTTTTACGATTCCAGTGCTTATATTAAATTAAAAAAGGATTCAGACGCATAAATATCTTCTTCGCTTTCTGAAAATGGTCCAGTTATAAAACTAAGTGAATTTTTGTCATGTTTGCATTTACTTGGGATTTTTGCCTCACCAAAACCAGCCTAAACCAAATTAGGAATTAAATGTAATTTCACAATGAATAATTCTGGCTTAATTTACTAATTAAAGCACATCTAGTGAAGAAAAGGAGTTACATCATGTCATTAGTTAAAACCATTCAAGTGTTACCATTTAATAATCTGATCAAGCAGCTCACAAATGTGTGATAGACAAAGAATTTTCATTGCAACTATTTGAGGAATAGTTTTAAATTACTGATATCTTCAGAGATAACTGCAGTGAAAAAAATGTAGACCAACCTGACCTGGAAAACTATTCCTTACAATTTATTTCTTCACCTCTAATTAAAAACAATAAAACCTTTTTCATGAATATTTAATCTCAACAAAAGTCATACCCATTCCATTACTGTTCTTTGGAAAGGTTTATGTCAAGAAAACATATGATGTCCTATTTCCCTCTTTTTTCTTCCCTTTAAATGCATGAATATTTTAGAGCAAATTAGACTATTCTTTTCCTGACAATAAGTGTGGCCTATGTGTTAATTTCTTTAGAAATAGCAGTGTTCCAAGAGGATACAAAAACCACGAGTATAGATACTTTTACTCCTTATATAGAAGGGAAGAGAGAACATATTTTCTACAGGAAGGCCAGGAGCACTCATCTGAGGATGTCTTTATAAGTGTGTTTCAGATGATGGCAAATAATAATCAAACTTTCCATATCATTACACCTGATAAATTGCTGAGCTAAAAAAATTGTGTATAATCTTAGTCATTCTCCAGGAAGTAGTAGAATTATAGAATAGTAGAATTATAGAATGGTATGGATTAGTGAGGACCTTAAAAATCATCTAGTTGCAGCCCACCTGCCATGGGCAGAGACACCTTTCACTAGACCAGGTTTCCCTAAGTCCCAACCAACATGGCCTTGAACACTTCCAAGGATGGGGTATCTGGAGATTTACCTTTTCCAGTACTTCATCATCCGCATAGTGAAGATTTATTTCTTAGTACCTAAAACCAGAAACCTACTCTCAGTTTAAAACCATTATCTCTTGCCCTGTTGCTGCTATCTGCCCATATAAAAAGTTGCTCTTGCTCCTTTTGGCAAACCTCCTTTGGGTATTGGAAGGCCACAATGAGGTCTCCTTGGAACCTTCTCCAGGCTGAACAACCCCAGCTCTCTCAGCCTGCTCTCACAGAAGAAGTGCTTCAGCCCTCTGAGTTCTTTTTGGCCTTCTCTGGACCTTCTTTAACATGTTCACCTCTTTCTTGTGTTGAGGATAACACAACAAAGAAAAAAACATCTTTATGTTGAGCTTTTGCTGCTTTTGACATGTGCGGGTTTGAAAGCAAAACCAGTGAGAGACTCTAAGTCAGAGTAGGGATGATAGGAGGGGGGAAAAAAGGGTAAAATGAAATAAATGCAACAGTACAACCTGACAACCTGTTAGTTAGGGTGGTGGTAGCAGTCTACATGAAGCAGTCTTGTTGAAGCTTTGATCCTGTAGAAAGGTCCATTAGTTCTTGTCCTGGGAATCCAGTGGGTAAGGGCCCCCTGTGCTATCCCAGGTTATATCCAGGTGGGAATGCTTGGCTCCTCCCCATGGGTGGAGCATCTCACAATGGAATGATGCAATTTTATGACTCATGCAATGGGTCCTTGATTGCCCATTAAACAGAGATAACTCCCGGATGGGAGTTACCCATGAGTCATACAGCAGAGCATGAATGGGCCCATTAACAGAAGATAGTCCGGAGGGTGGGGACAAGGGAAACACTGCCCCAGCTGGTTTCAACAGCTCATGGAGATAGTGATAGAATACATACATTGGGCACATCTTACATTGTAACCTAGGGCAGCACATTTATAGTATTTTGCAGAGCTTCTGGTATTGCTGACTTCACATAATTCAGTCTTTTCCTTGAAACCTAATATTTCTACACCTTTTCCTGCTAGAGAACTTAAAAAAAAAGATTGAAACATTATTGTCCGGACTGTTGTTTGTAGATGAACCTACTGCGAACAGTAGCAAGGCTAAATTTAGCATGATAATTTGACAGACTGAGTGATATTCACTTGATTTTCACTGCTTTTCAGCAATGAAATGAAATATCAGGCAGAATAAGGATGCTTAAAAAGAAGGTCAGACAAATTTTTTGTAACATTTAGAAAGTAAAAATTGCAAGGTTTTCCTCTGGATACAGAAAATCTCATTTGTTTTTCTTTCATTATGAGATGGACCAAAGAAAAAAGACTTCAAGCTAACTGCATAACACATTTGCTACATACCTTACTGTTCTGTACACCAGGCAACACCAAACCAGAAAGTTCTTGAATGTTGTGGTGCTGAATACATTCCACTGATATTTACATTCAAATTTATTTGAAATTATTATATCAAGAGCATAAACAGTGGGACTTTTTAGCAGTCACCATGATCCTGGCATTAAAATAAAAGGTATTGTGTATGTTCTAGATGACAAAGGGATTGAGAGCAGCCTTGCAGAAATCGACTTGGGTATACTGGTGGGTGAAAAATTAGACACGGCTTGGCTATATACACTCAGCCCAGAAAGCCAAATGTGTCCTGGGCTGTATCCAGAGCAACGTGGGCAGCAGGGGAGGGAGGGGTTTCTGCCCCTCTGCTCTGCTCTGGGAGATCCCACCTGGAACCCTGCATCCAGCCCTGGGGTCCTGGCACAGGAAGGACATGGACCTGCTGGAGTGAGTCCAGAGGAAGGTCCTGAAAATGGTCAGAGAGCTGTAGCACCTCTTTTCAGAAGAGAGGCTGAGTGACCTTGGAAGAGAAGACTCTAGGGAGACTTTACTGCAGCCTTTTGATATTTAAGATGTGTATTTGGCTTATAATAAAGACAAACTTTTTACTAAGACTTGCATTGACTGGACAAAGGGCATCCATTTTAAATTGAAAGAATATAGCTTAGATTGGGCATAAGGAAGAAGTTTTTATGGTAGGAGTGGTAAGATGCAGGAATAATTATCCCAGAGAAGTGGATGCTCCACCAGTGGAAGTATGCAAGGTTATGTGGGATGTGGAGCAGCCTGATCTAGTTAAAGAGATACCACATATTCTTTAAGGTGTCTTCCAATCCAAATCATTGTATGATTCACTATTTCTGATTCTCTTGCTGAAATAACCTCTCGGTGCTTGTGTAACTTTATGTTTACTGTGTTTTAGTTCCATTCTTCAATTTGGTTCATATCATAAGGATCTGAATTATACGCAAAATCTTTTTTTTTTTTTTTGCTTCTGTTTCTGTACGTGTTTTGTCATTTTTGTTTCTCTGCTATCAAATGTTCTTATATTCATGCCTACAACAGCATAAAAAGGAATTTTTCATGAATCTCTGGAAAATGTACTCAAATAATAAGATTGTTTTATATTCTCAATATGGGGCAAATATAGACTCTCTGAAGTAATTTTGGGACGATAAATCCTCAAGTATTTTCAGTCTTCTGAGCTTCATCTATACACTAACAAAAGAGATGCATTTAGGTACCCCTGAAAAAAGCATCACATACAGTTTTTCAATACTGAATGAATGCTATCCAGGCATAAACCAGTATATTTTTTAACATGGCTTGTGTCAAGTGTGAAGTACTCAGCTTCAGCCCCTATGCTAGTACTCATTTAATCACAATTTCCTAATGCTGAAAGAATTTGTGAATATATTTACTATTCAAGTTCAACATATCTTATTTTTTCTCTCCTTATTTTTCTACTTCTCTGACTAATCACAAAATGCTGTATTATACATTTAAGCTGGAGATCTCCTACAGTTCCGAAAAAAACTAGGTTCTCAGAGCTACCACATTTTGGAGAACTCTTTTATTATTTTGAAAGCCCCTTTTTTACCTTCACAAAACTCAATCTGTTTCTTAACACAGCTTTAGGTGCATTTTTGAATACAGATAAGATGTTCTGAGATACTGAACAGAACATTAAGAACTTGAAATGATTCCCTGTGTTTTCCCTGTACAATTCCCAAATTCCAATTTAAAGAAGAAAGGCATTTTCATGCCTTTGGATCTCTGAGCAAAGCAAAGACAGAACTCAAGGGTGTGGAGGTGCAGGGAAAGTACACCCAACACAATATGAAGGCACAGAGTTTTGTCCAAATCAGAGGAAACTGACGAAATTTTCCATGCCATGTTCTGGATCTGAGCTTCCATGATGAGATAACAAAGGGTGAAATGTTGGAGAAGGTGAAGAAAAGTGAAAACCTAATGATGAGACATCAGGGAAGCTCTGATGTCTGGTTCTGATGAGATGGTAAAAAGTGCTAAGAAAGAGCAGCGAAAAAAGGATGCAGCAGACTCATAAGGGAAGGTTCTGTGCAGAGTAAATATGCTTTGGAGTGTCCTAAATGCAATATGCTGTCCCAGAAGGGTTTTCTTAGAGGCCATTACGGAAAAAAATAATCTCTTGCTTTCTGCACAAGAGATGCTTAATGGCACTGATAATGTTCAGGCAATTAAGAACTCACCAGGAAGGCTGGTGTTTTTCCTAATATTCCTTATAATATGGCAAATTATTGACTTTTGTTCACATTCAGAAGTGAAGATCTCATTTGCAGCTAAAGAAGAGTAAATGACATCCTAATAAGACTCTCTCAGTTTTAGACAATGGGTTGTCCTCTTCTTTCACTTTGGCATAAATCTGAAGTAGTTTCATCAAATTAATGTGTTGAGGTTTTTTTCTATATTTGCAAAAACTAAATATAACCTTGTCAGGGAAAAATTCAGAGGACAGTTCTGCTAATATTCATGTAGTTGCTCTGCATTCAACATATGTTTTTCAAGAAAGCTGATTCTGATTTCCCCTCTGACAATAAAGGAAGAAAATTTATCCCTATCTTTGAATTATCCATATTTTCTAGTTGTGATGTAAGTTCAATGATCTTTCCATAAATGTTTTCTAGCTTGAAATAAATAAACATAAACATTCCATAAATAAATAAGCACAAGATTATTAAAGTGATAGTGTGTTCTTCTACCTTCAAACCCCACGTATGCATGCCCTTCCCTTTTTCTTTCCAGAACCCTGCATGGTTATGGTGCCTTGTTGCCACAGAGGCCTTTTTGACAGCAGTGTCCAGAGATCTATCAGGTGTAATGAAGCCAAGATGTTCTCAGAACAAATGGTTGGACTGAAGCTGTAGTTTTAGATTGACCTTCTCTCAAAGTAGTTTTCAAAATAGGCCACCATCACTGTGGCCCAGAATAACCCTTTAGCACTGGGGAAAAGACTGATTCTTGTTCTGAATTCTGAAGTTTTGATCTGACAAATGGCAAAATGGCACTCCACTAGTAAAGGGAAAAATCTTACAGTTCCTGGATGTTTTACTTCTCTGTAAGTTTGGAACTCGCTTTCTGTAATTTTGCTGCCCTTGGATTTATGACTCTTTCAGATGCCTTGCCAAAGCTGACAATTTGAACTTAGGAGAAACTTTGTTTTCTTTGAACATGCTTGATAAAACTGCATAGTGCTCTTTAGACTGATAGTGCCTCATGCAAAGAAAAAATGGGCAAACATGAAAGCCAATATAATGGTTATATACGAAATTCCAAGAATATATTTCTTGACTATGTAAAAAAAAAGATTACCAGTCAGCCTTCATGCTGACTGAAACGTTTAATGGTTCAATCTTGCCTTCATTTGCTCCATTTTTGATTTAATATTGAGAGCATATTTTCATATTCTGGTAGTTAAGAAGGTCTCTTGCTCCAAAACTGAGCTTGGTTTCACTCATTATCTATTTCTGATTTTCACATTAATACAGATTTTAATTTTGAATATGTAAAGAAATCATTTGTATTTTATTATCAAAGGCCAGAAGGTGACATCCTAGTATTATTCTAGCAAATAAAACCTACATATAACAAAAACATATATATATAACCCAATCAGCGCAGGAAGGAAAAAGATACAGAGAAAGGTCTGGATATATTGAAAGCAAATGAGGTCTTTTATACTATTTTTTGTTTTGTTTTATTTAAATCATCAACTTGTGGTCCTTGAACACATAATGCTCAGCTAAACGGTGGTCTTTGAACACTTAATGATTCTTATGGCACTTGATAAATCTCATCCATATATGGCAAATAAAACATCATCATCATTGTCATGATTGTCATCATCTCTATATGCTGCTATATGTTTGTAGTCACCAAATAATTTTCTGTTACAAAGTAAGATGGGGTGTTAAAGCAAAAGTTTTCGTAATACTATATAGACCTTGTAATGACTATCTTAGAGTGCAAATGTGCAACTTGCCAGACCCATTGTGTGTAATGACGTCAAACCCATTTATCACCATGCAAAATCTGGAGTGTTTCATTCATGGGAAAAACATGTGCAACTGTTCAGGTTTTGTTTGTTTGATTTTTTGTTTTCTGTCTCAGAAAATAATCTAATTTTAACTGGACTAAATAATTGTATTGACTGCAACAGTGATGACTGTATTTAATACTTGCATAATGGCCTTGATATAGGAGATATTTGGCATTATAATGGCCACATTTAATTCCATTGCTTCAAACACCAACACAAGGAGCACAACAAAATAAAAGCCTTTGTGGTAAAGGATGAAGAAATGAATCAGCTTCCTCTTCCCAAGCATATTTGAATCAAACATTTGAAATACATATTGTTTATAATAAGCATAATCGGTGTAATTAATGTTGTAATTGATTTAAGTTCTCTGCTATGACTTGTGCTTCATGGTGTTATTATAGCAGAGAATGTTCATTAAAGTGGCGTGTTCTGAACAAAAAAGTTGTCTTTATTTTCCTTTTCCTATAATGTCATTATATAATACTACTTGTTTTATTTCTCAGAAGATTAGAAAACAAAGTTGTATTCTGTGGTCTAACTCGTGAAATATATTCCTGTACGTTTTTGTCTGAGCTCGTTCCTCACTCACTACCAGTGGGATTAGAGGAAGAATCAGAACTGTAAAAGTGCAAAAAACTCTAGTTGAGATAAAGACAGTTTAACAGAGAAAAGCTATATGTGCCTGCAAAATGAAATGAGAAAATCAGTCACTACTTCCCCTTGGTAAGAAGTTGTTACTCCCCCAGTCCCCATCTTGCTCTCCACCCACTCAAAGAGGGAAGAGGGGTTAGCACTGAAGACTGCAGCAAAAAAGTTCTTGAGCACCTCAGCTTTCTCATCAATCATTGTTACCAGTGTACCAGCATTGTCTATCAGGGGACACCCCTGCTTTGACTTCCCTTTTCTGGCTGGACATACCTTCCTGTTACTTTTTGTGTCCCTTACCAGGTTCAGTTCCAGCTTTGCCTTGGCATTCCACACCCCATCCATCCCTAAACAGCTCAGCTTTGTGTCTATGCTTTTCCCAGGTGTTGGGGGTTAGATTTGGTTTTCTTTTTTCCTATAGAATTTTTTCCCACAAAGTTGCTAGGAGACTAATTGCTGGGTACCTATGGGTGCTTAACCTAAACAATAGGAACGGCTAGGAAGGTGTAGCACGGGGGCTACACCCTTCTTTGGTCTCAGGGAGTTTTTCTCTCCGGGGGGATGGGAAAAAGGTGATACCTGATACCACGAGGTTTTGGGAGGTAAAGGGCAGGGGTGGGGGCAGCTTCCCTCTCTTGCTCTCGGCATTGGAGAGAGAAGGGTCAGGCCACTCCTGCTGCAGGAAGAGTTTCTCACTGCCATCACCGAGTCCGGTCCTGAAGAAATCTACCATCATCTCCTCGTGTGCCCAGGAACTCTGAGCTCTTCTCCTCCTGCCCTGCTGGGCTGGGCCGGCCCGGTCCCACCGCTGCCGCTTTCCTTCCGCACCGCTTTGGATACGCTGTGTCCCCACACTGCCCTGCCCTGCCAGGACATCCCTGCCCTTCCAGCTACCACCG
>WBMY01017071.1:191193-206234 GCA_013397315.1 Donacobius atricapilla
TTAAGTAATTCAGTCTAGCAACTAGAGGCTTGAAAAAGTCCTATGTTCTGTCCTCCCTTCACTTCCACAAATTTAGGCACTGAAAAATCCTGAAGCAAGTAAGTGCATTCAAAACATAGTTCTGATATGGATTCTTTATTTTCCTTAAACAAATCTTCTAACCACCTAAATTTTTTTTACCAGTCTTTTCAGAAGAGGCTCCATGATGGGGTTTGGGCATTTTAACAAACATTTCATGGTTGAAGTGTGAATCCTCACAAATGGGAACATGCATAGAGAGATGAAAAGGTTTGCTCAGGGTCATCCCACAGACTAGTAATAAGTGTGGTCAGGATCTACTGGGTCCAAAGCCATGAGCAATTTAGCTTTCTTTTAAACACAATTTGTTGTTTTAGAAAATTCGTGGAATTAGAAAACATCAGAGATAGCATTACAGTACAAGAGACATAGGAAAATCAAATCTATTGATTGGGCTGTCTTAGAGATATTATTGCAGCACACAAAAGTTTTAAGAAAGAGGAGTTATGAGTGAATGTCATGGCATAAATAATGGGTTAAAACATAAGAATTTTTGGCGTGTTTCATTCCTTTAATATTCCCTGAATATTTAATTCCTTTTAATTTCCTTATATTTCAACTAATCACAATTACCTGCTAAAAATTGGTGTGCTGAGAAGTAGGTTTTCCTGATGTCTTGTCTATATATTTTAGCTAGAATAAGGAACACAGGAACAAAAAAGCATGCTGTTTTTTTTTTGAGGTGGTGGTTTATCGTAAGTCTGATGCCTTGAGAGGCTACCTAGTACAGAGGCTAGACAGTGTAAAAGGAATAAAGTAGGTATTTATTAAAAGGCCTTCGAAAGATACACCTTGGGTGGCACAAGAGCCTGGCCAAGGCTACACCCAAGATGAACAACAGGTACCATGTTTTTACACTTTTATGAGTTTTGGTCCATTTATATATTGGGGTTAATTGTCCAGTCACAGCCTCAGGTTATGAAGTCCCATCCTCCCAGATTGCTCTCCTCAGTTCGCCGTTGTTTATACTCTTTGGGTCTGAAGCTGCAACGGTGTCCTTCGTTCTTGGGCTGGAAAAGTATTGTTTTGTGTAACTAAACTGTGAGGAGACCTTGCCAAAACTTTATATGAAGTTCAGAGTTATATGCAGTACAAAATGTGGAAAATATGAAAGATAAAACTTAAGGCATCAAGTCAAATGCTTTATTTTTTCATCTTCTAACAGCTAAAGTCTCACAGTTGTTTGTGTTTATATAGAAAGCAGAAGTGTTCATCTCAAAAGAGAGGTACTAAGACCTAAGGTAAAAATGTCAGTTTAGTCTGACTAACTAATCTGATAGTTTCTGTCTCTTCAGCTGGCATATGTGTGATATATTTGATAATTTTTGATATTTATATACTTGTTTACTTTTAAATTACTAAATTAATAATTTTTTTACTGCCTTATTCAAAAAATACTCATGTAGGAAGGGATGAACTTCTTTGTTTTCTTATGAATTAAAAGTTGCTGTGATCTGTTCAAGGCTTCAGTGTGACCTTTTGCTTATGTCCACATGTATCATGTTTCAACTAGTTGAGATGCCAGTGGCATCAAAAGCAGTACTGTAAACAATAAACACTCGGGCAGCCACCTTGTGCTGAGTCCCCCATAGTTGCACTTGGACTCTGATCTAGAAGTGCAAAAGATGGACCATTCCCTTGGCGTAGCTTGGACTATCAACCCAATCCAATTACAATCTTAACCCTTGAATGAGGGTTGCAAGCATTTAAATTAAGTTGTATTAGCAACTCTTTTTGAAAACAGTAGATCTTAAGTAAGAAAAATGAAAAGCTATAAAATTATAGTCCATCCATTTTATGATATCAATAGTATTTGCTTAGGACTCTGTAAATGCCGTGAAATCCTAAATGAAACAACAGCACTCTAAAGAAATGATACACACTCGTTAGATATACACAGTTAAAAATGATCAGGCTTACAGATTTAACAGCATAGTACATTAAAGTACTTTTTTCCACCCCATAAGCCTATGGACAACGTGTCAAGGAAACCCCTATATGAAAAATGAATGCATGCTTTCTGGAAGCTCAAAGCATATGCATGAACTGGTGTATGGTGAAAGAAAAAAAATCTGGTTTTCATTGTGCCTCTAATTTTAGGCAAGATTTTTCTGAGATTCTGCTCACCATTTTGTCTTTATTGACAGCCTTTACTTGTCAGCCTCAAGATAAGAGTATTGTGCATGCTACATTCTAAGAGAAATGTGTTTTGCGAAGACTTATTTTGTATGTTTTCATAGGTCTCAGTAGTCTATTTTTCTTCTCTTTAATAATTTGATAGAATCATAGATTCTTTTTATTGTAAAGCCTGAACCTAGCTCTAAAATTTCTGCATCACCTTGACAGAGAAAATGTTTTAAGTGTCTTATTGGATCATCATTACTTGCTCCTTCCTTCTTAAAAATCTCTGGTCTCACTTACAGTGAAAAGGGTATTGATTCTGGAAATTGGGACATTTTCTCTGTCCTTTTCTTTAAAATCTGTGAACATGTGAACATCTTTTATGTTTATCTTCCAAGAATATGTGCCAACTTGATGGCTGTCTTGTGCTTTAATGTATTAACCTTTTTTTACCGACTTAAGCTTCTGTCAAATTTTAATGGTCCCTCCTGTGTTGATCTTTGCCTTAATTCTAATTATCTATACCAACAGGGATGTTTGAGGTTATGTCCTATCCTACTCTTTTAGTGTTTCAATTTTAAGCCACATCTCAAAGCTCTCCAGTTACACCAGTAACATAGGTGATGTGTCTGAGAGGACAGAAAACTCATCTGGCCAGGAATATACATATATACTGGGTCAACCAGAGTATTTGTAAAACAGTAGTAACTCTGGTATCTAGGCCAAGAAATAAAGGAAACAGTGGAATAAGGGAACAGAGAAAAATTTAAGTATGAAGCTTTAAAAGAATATCTGTATTCCATGCATAGCTTATGGCTTCAGTAAGACTGTATAAAAATAAATATATATGTCTCTAAATGAAGTGTAAGGCAGTTTGAGCAGATTGTAAAGACAAAGAATTTGCACAGTTCTTCACAGAAGAATTTTTGGATGCTAACTAAATGGTTGGAAAATGCTTCTGTGAATGTCTGGGTAAATGCCAGGGAGTTCACAAATTTTATGGTGCTGATTTCTTCTCTTTCTCATGTACCAGGTAGAGACATAACTTCTACTAGTTGTTTGATTTATTCCCATGAAAATACCAGAGCCTTGACACACCTGAATAGCTCTGGTTCCAATATACAGAAGACGAAATTTGCAACTAGGCCAATTGCTCTCAGGCCAGGTTTTACAAAGGAAGCCTTGTTTCTATAGTTTTGTATTTGAATTACACTTGCAAATAGTATTTTTTTGAGGGGGAAAGGGTATTTTCCTCAAAGATACTGAATTTTTCCCGTATCTTATATAACTTTTCTTATCCAAGGTGTGTTTGGGAAGGACAGGAAAATATAATCTAGAAGTAAATTTTTAAAGAAAGCCAAGTACCAATTTAAACAAAAAAGAGTGAAAATTCTGAGTATTGAGTGAAATTAAACTGTATTTGCTACTGATTTTCTGACTGAATATCTCTGCTTCTCATTTTATGTTTCTATCTAGTGGTAAAAGATCTGCTTTCATTAGGAATAGCTGATCGAATGAAAGGCTTTCACAAGTTGTAGGAATGTTTTTGTCAAATACAGGAGTTAAGAGGTAAAAGGAAACAAACACAATTAAATCCTTTAATTCACATGGAAGGGTTTTTTTCCCCTGTGGTGTTTTTCTGTTCGTTTGTGCGTGTTTTTTTAATATACGTTGGTACCTTTAACAAAAATGGTCATACTGTGGGTAATGTAATTTCAAACACACCAAGATAATCTTACGTTTAGATAGTTGTACTCTCTCTTCTACTACAAATATCAGTTCTCATTTATCTGATGTTAGCCACTAATTTATTCCTTAATCCCTCCTCATTCTTCTGAGGTAGGATTTTTTATGGGCTTTTTATGGAGTGTTGGTCAATGAAGCATTGCTAGTTTGATCTGGTGAGGCTGTTATAGTGTACATTCCATGCCCTAAAGTTCAAATAGATTGCTTTATATTCACCTGAAAACACTTCTAATTTTACCACGCACAACTGAGAGTAACCACATTTGAAAATTTTATGGTTTATATTCTATTAATATTTAAAAGGGGTCTGAAGGGATGGACGCCAAAAAGTAATGTAACTATTATTGTAAGTACTATTTAAAATGTAGTGCAATAGAATTTAAAGTAACTGTGAACAACAAAACTAAAAAGACACTTCCTTTACGAATATTACATTAATTGTGACTTACTGCCTGAATTTTAAGAAGACATCTTTTGAATACTCTGAATATGACCAGCTGTGTGTTTCTTCCATTAAATAGTACATTTGCAGTTTTTCCCTTGTAAAGTTAACATTTCAGACCTTTTTTAACAAATGCTATGTTCAAAATTACTTTAGAAAGTATTGCTTGCTTCTATTGAAGATATTTGACCAATTAATCCTGAAAAATTAAAATAGAAAGACTAACATGTGCAGAGCCAGCTTTTGTTAATTTTATGTGTTGAGTTTATTCCTAACATTTCTGTACTAAAGCAAAAGAGCCAAGTCATCTATTTTATAATGTATAAAGTTCATGAGGTAGTATTATGGCTGAATTTGGTGAATGAAGTGTGCATCTGCTATCAATCTAGATATCTTATTGATATTATCTATGTAGATATACCCTAGATCTACTATTTAAAGTAAAACCGGAATTTATGATCTGTTCTATATAAATTCACATATTTTTATGTTGCACGTATTCCCTGTTCTTAACATCTTTACCTCATCCTGGCTGACATTTCCTGGAGTGTGGCAAAGCTTTTTCTTTGATGTGAGAGAGAAATTGCTGGAAAATGAGTTATTTCTGCACAATATATGTGAATGTATGTGATTATGAGAACAGATGTATTTATTGATGGACTACGTGAAATATGAAAATAACCATGATGAAGGGATGCTCTGAATATGCATTTAAATACATGAATGACTTTCATTGTACAGCTTTATACAGAAGGTCATAAAACGGGGTTAAGTAATTCTTCCTCCCTTTCTCTCCTACCCAACTTCCTCCTTGGTTCTCTTGGTCTTATTTCTTCCTGACTTCTGTCTCTTTTTTATCATGGGAAAGAAGAAAATTTGCTTGCATTTTTAGATCAAGTCGCATTGCTTGTATGTTTGACTTACATGCACTTTAGTAGACTATCAACTGAATCAATGTCTCAGGTGGCAAAAATGCATTTTAAAGGTATCCTACTGACTACTTCTGGAAGAGTAAGTAAGGTAGTCTGCATCCTACAAGGGGTTTAAACATTTATAACTTTTTAAAGGTACTTTTTTCATTTATCACAGTGCAGGGATAAAACATTATTTAGGCTGTTCATTTCATTAGACTTTTGACAGTAATCTTCTACAAGTGGAAACAAGTCTTCAACCTATATAATTCAGGAATAAATCAATCAGGTAGAGATTTTTAAATGAGGTTAATATTCAAGAAAATGTGAGACTGAAGTAATGTATGCAGAATTATAGATAAGTTCAAATATAATAAAGATTTTAAACAGGACTTTGGCCAAATTGGTCTGAACAATTTGGGAGACAAGCTTTACTTTCTGGAATAGACTGGATGCACTTAAATGTTGGCAGGATATGATCCTTCAACAGGCACAGAATGTACTGCAAGTTTTTGTAAAATATACATTCATGTCGATTCCAATTTACAGTTGTAGTTAGAGTCCAAAATGAGTAAGAGAGACAGGAGAGAAAAAATGGCCCCTGAAGATATCCCAGGCTCTATGCCCAGATTCTTGACACAGATATTTTTTTAAGGTATTTCAAAAAGTGAATGAAGATCTGCCAAACCAGAATGAGGCAGAAATCTTAAACACACTCTAAAACTATAAACATATGCAAACATTGAAGTATACAGTGCCTGAATAAATTTAGCATAACAAAGAATGACAGCATTCTTTGTTTTTTTTTCTGTCCTATTCAAGAAAATGAAGTAAATTAATTTCACTGTTCTTAGCTCTAAATAGATGTTGCACTGAGCAGAAGACATTGCACTACTGAGTGCAGAAACAGAGTCTATGGAGGTCCTCTTGTCTAAAATCCCTTTCTACAACAGGAAAACCTAGAGCCATTTGTGTAGACCTGTGTCCAGACAGCTTTTAAATGTCTCCAAGGATATAGACCCCATCACCTCCTTGGGCAGCATTGTTCCATTGTCCAGAAATGTCCTACATTTATTTGGTTTAGTACTGGTGAAATAAGTTATCTTAAACTAATGAACATTATAACATTTTCAAATTAATATTGTTACCCTTTGGGGATTGACAGTGTATCAGGCACAAGAAGATTTATTTACCTCTTCACTGGTCTGAAACACACATGTGAAAGCCGGAACTTAACCTTTTTCAAGATGAGATTGATATTGTCTTAGAGTTATGTAGATCTGGTGGATGTATTTCTCCTTTGTTTAATTTTCATTGTGTTCCATGAAAGGTTTTTGAAAATAATCCCTTTCAACTATCTGTCATCACTTTTATCAAAGTGATAAAATTCCCTTCTTTCATCTCTATAATAGGAAATTCCTCACTATTTCAAGTCAGCACTTTAATAGTGTCTTCTAATTTAAGTTTCATTTGAAACACAGGAGTTCAAGCCTTTTATGATCATGTAGTCTTCTCAGTGGATGTCATGTACCTGGAATTCACCACAACATTTGACATGGTCTTCCACAGCATTCTCCTGGAAAAGTTGGACTGGTACAGTCTTCGTTGAGTTAAAACAAATATGGATGGTTTATCCCAGAGATTGGAGGTGAATAGTGTCACATCAGGTTGATTGCCAGTCACCATGTGTTCCCCAGTGATCAGTGCTGGGGCCAGTCCTATTTAATACCTTTATTTATTATCTGAAAGATGGGACTGAAGTCAGTAAGTTCATGGATAACACCATGTTGGGTGATAGTGTTGACCTGCTGGAGGGCAGGAAGGCTCTGCAGAGGGAATCTGGACAGCCTGGATCCATGGACCAAGGCCAGTTGTGTGAGGTTCAACAAACACAAGTGTCAGGTTCTGCTCTTGGGTCACTACAACCCTGTGCAGATCCATGGGTTGGGGCAGAATGGCTGCAAGCTTCCCAGTGGAAAACCACTTGAGGGTTCTGGTCAACAGCACCTAAAAGTGAGCCAGGAGCGTGTCCGGGGGGGGCAAAAAACCAGCGTCATCCTGGCCTGTATCGGCAATAATGTGGTCAGCTGGACGAGGGCAGTGATTGTCCCTGGTGAGGTCACACCTGGAGTTCTATGTCCAGTTCTGGGCACCTGACTTTTAAAAAGGACATTGAGGCTCTAGACTATGTTCAAAGGAGAGCAACAAAGCTGGTGAAGAGGATAAGTCATATGAGGAGCAGCTGAGGGAGATGGGGTTGTTTAGCCTGGAGAAAAGGACGGATAACCTTATCATTCTCTACAACTGCCTCAAAGGAGGTGTATCCAGGTAAGGATCAGCCTCTTCTCCAAGGCAAGAGGAAATTACCTCAAGCTGTATCAGGGGAGGTTCAGGTTTAACATCAGGAATTATTTTCATGGAAAGGATTGGTAAGAATTGGAGTGGACTGACCGCAGAAGTGGTGGAGTCACCAGCCATGGAGGTGTTTAAGAAAAGACTATCCATGGCACTCAGTGTCATGGACTGGTTGACAGGGTGGCGGCTGGTCAAAGTTTGACTCAATGATCTCAGAGAGCTTTTACAGCCTAAATGATTCTGTGATTCTGTAAGAGGTTACGTATAAAGCACTGAGCTGTGAGTAGCACTCGATACTTTTTTTTTTTTTTGTATTACACCTTCTTTCTTTTCACTTGTGTGAGGGAAATGAGAAATTTGTAAGCCTGGATAAATTTTTCTGGAAAGTGTGTAATGGCTTTTGCAATTAGGTTCTAGNCACCTGACTTTTAAAAAGGACATTGAGGCTCTAGACTATGTTCAAAGGAGAGCAACAAAGCTGGTGAAGAGGATAAGTCATATGAGGAGCAGCTGAGGGAGATGGGGTTGTTTAGCCTGGAGAAAAGGACGGATAACCTTATCATTCTCTACAACTGCCTCAAAGGAGGTGTATCCAGGTAAGGATCAGCCTCTTCTCCAAGGCAAGAGGAAATTACCTCAAGCTGTATCAGGGGAGGTTCAGGGTTAACATCAGGAATTATTTTCATGGAAAGGATTGGTAAGAATTGGAGTGGACTGACCGCAGAAGTGGTGGAGTCACCAGCCATGGAGGTGTTTAAGAAAAGACTATCCATGGCACTCAGTGTCATGGACTGGTTGACAGGGTGGCGGCTGGTCAAAGTTTGACTCAATGATCTCAGAGAGCTTTTACAGCCTAAATGATTCTGTGATTCTGTAAGAGGTTACGTATAAAGCACTGAGCTGTGAGTAGCACTCGATACTTTTTTTTTTTTTTGTATTACACCTTCTTTCTTTTCACTTGTGTGAGGGAAATGAGAAATTTGTAAGCCTGGATAAATTTTTCTGGAAAGTGTGTAATGGCTTTTGCAATTAGGTTCTAGCATTGGCTTCAATGGAAGCAGAGTTGAACTAATGCAGCATACTTCACATACCTCAGCAACTCAGCAATTCACCTGCTCCCTTGCTGTGTGTTTTTGACACTGGTCTATAATGTATGTTGTTATACCGTATTACACAAATTGAAATTCAAGAACTTAATAAACCTTTTTTCTGAAAAGATTTCTCTTTGTATTGTTTTTATTTCAAGTAACATATTGTCTTTCTGAATTTCTCCACTTCCTAGATGGACAACTTTTTCAGGTAAGTTGAAAGAAACTATAACTGGAGACTTACAAGGTGTGTGTCCTAGTGATTCAACAAAAAGGGCGTCTCAGGAGGTACATGCCAAAAAAGTGAGTCCAGTAACAGTTGACCTGTGCTGCTAGGAACAGGTATCTAGCATACCGCACACATATTTCCATTTTTTTCTTCATGGGATAAAGGAGATCTCTGTTTGTATTTTTTCCTTTTTTAATGAAAAATATCAGTTTTCTAAGGGAAAAGAATACACTGCCTGTTGCCCTGATTTTTTCAGCCTTCTCTTCTATTTCACAGTTTCATGTTTTGGGTTCTTTCTCACGCTCTGATCTGTAAACACTGGCAATTGTTTATCATAACTTCAAGATAGTTTACATTCCTGTTCTTAGAGAGATGGACAGCTGATGGACAGTTGCCTTGACCAATGGGATGGGGAGAGGTGTCAGCCTTCTCCCCCAATCCCTGGCCTTTGTAGATATACTATATATCGAGTCAGACTTTCAAATAAAGTAGAGTTTTAGTTAATGCCTTCTGATCAAAGTGTGAATGTGTGTTTTTGTGTGTGTGTGACAAATTGCGTCACCCTGCCCCTACATCTTCCCTTTTAAACAGCAACTGTGAACATACTGAAATTACAGTGTAACTCCATTTACCTCAGTGCGAGGTATTGACAACTCAGCATTCTTTTGGTATTGTAATGGTATTGTAAAATTGTGCGGCGGAGCTGAGTCAGCTCCTTTTCATTTGCAATGAAATGTTTTTCAATGAGAGATGAAAAAAATGTGCAGGCAGTAGACAGTTTCAGGGAAAAAAAAATCCTATCCAAAAAGTGCTTAATCATTCATAAGTTGCCTTTCATGCAAATAAGCAAGGGATGGCAGAGAAAATATTCCTTGCAGTATGGGTCTGTGCTGTGATACAGTTAATTTTGTCCCTAATAGCTAATATGGGGCTGTGTTTTGGATTTGTGCTGGAAACAGGGTTGATAACACAGGGGTGTTTTACTTCCTGCTGAGCAGGACTTACACAGAGCCTTTGCAGCCTCTCATCCACTCCAGCAGTGAGGAGGTTGGGGGTATGCAGGGAGCTGGGAGGGGACCCAGCTGGGACAGCTGACCCACACCACATGCTGTCATGCTCAGGTTATAAAGGAAGAAGGAGGGAGGGGACATTTGGAGTGATGGAGTATGTCTTCTCAAGTCACTGTGAGGCCTAACGGTGCCCTACTGTCCTGGAGATGGCTGAACACCTGCCTACTCATGGAAACTGATGAATTAATTTCTTGTTTTGCTTTGGCTGCATGTGAGACTTCTGCTTCTCTCTATTAAACGTCTTTCACTTCAAGAATTTTCCAGCTTTTCTCCTTCCAATTTCCCCCCTTATACTACCAGGGGAGAAGCTGTGGGATGCTTAGTTGCTAGGTGACCAGCAACTTAATTTTTAAACCACAATACTTGCCAATTAACAGGATTCACTGTAGTCACTGCTGATGGTCTTAGTGTATGTCACAAAACAGGTGTTCACTTAGAAAAGCTTCTCAGCATTATGCTATTTCTTTTCTCATTTTCTTATCACAAAATGATCTCCAACTTATGATGGCACTGAATAATCACAGACTACTTCTACTTTGACAACCAAAGTACTGTCAAGCTATATTGAGAGGACCATATATTTTGCACTCATCATATCTTCTGCTTTCCCCGTTCTTATTTTCTTTAGTGCTTCTTTCAGCTTGTATTAAGTGCCTATTATTTAGATGCTCTCATAATGTATGTTTTGGTCTATTCCTGGTGATAGTGTTTCATCTCCCTTTGTATTTTCTATTTTAAACCTCCATGTATGCAGTTTGACCAGTGAAAGGTTTACAGTGGTGATTGTAGGAGGAAGCTAAACTAAGCCAGAATATCTAGATTTTATTCTGCTGTAAATATCTATGAAACATTAGTTTTGCAGTTGATTTCATTTCTACAAATTTCAGAAGAGAGAATTAATGTCTTGAATCATGTTACCAGTCTTTCCATGCAAATTTTGTTCTATATACAACTCATTTAAATGAGCAAGTAAAAAGGTATGTACACTGGTTGTCATATGTGTATCTCCCACTCTGGACAGGTCAAAGTGGCCTTGTGACCTAGTGCATGTGGTTTCCAAGTTGCAGAATACAGAGAAGGAATCTGTAAAAATTTTTGCAGTTTGAGTACTGAAGTTTTTGGTTCTTATCCAGGTGATACTGCACACCGGTCAGCAAAATAGGTTAGGAAATAAGAAAAAAAAAAATTCTGCTGAACTTTGGTGACCTTCGCATGAAGTGTTGTTGATAACATCACACATGCTTTTAAAATAAACTAGTCTCTTAGGATGTCCTATTCAGCTGTTGAGATGCAAGTAAGAGAAGCAGGTAATATATTTTTCTTTTCTCTTTTGCTAACTGTTTTGCGTTATGGCAGCTCATTAACAATTTAGTTCAAAGAGAAAAGGGAAAGTGATGTTAACTGGTGTTAGAGTTCAGAAAGTTCAGAAGCACAAAAATGAGGATGAGAAAATATTAAATTAAAAAGGGATTTTAGGATCCCTCTTTGGCAAATGATCCACATCAGTGCTGTAAAGGTAATTTGAAGGTGGTATGAAGATATCAATATGTTAAAGTGGAGCCCATGTGATGTGGTCTGCTGTAGAAGGCCTAGTAGATCTCAAAGAACCTCTTTTTTTGTAGCAGCATATGTATTCTACCTTAGTGAAGCAAAGAACTGTTTTCCTGCTCAGCTGAAATTTCCACTCATCCTTGAAGAGAACAAGTAACCCAGTATTGAGTGCATGCTAGTTTTATCAGAAATATGAATTTTCTAGTTGAGCCTAAAGCCTGAAGACTGCTGAGCCAGAAATTATATCCATCCTTCTTACCATATGTTCCTTTTCCATCTCTGCTGTACTGCAGCAAATTTGTGTTGTTGCCCTCCTTCTTTAGCACTTTAGCTATTTATGGCTGCACTTTGGGACTGCTAGAACCGTAGTCATAATAAAAACAGATTCTTGGCTTCTTCCGACTACTCGAAATATTGGTGTAACGGTCAGCTTCCTAGAATGGATTATAATTTTTCAGCTGTCTCTTCTCCTTCACCCTATTGTCAAGACTAAACTAATGGCGTGATGTGAAGACCTTGAAACAGATTTTTTGAAATGAGTGAATTGAGTCCTGTGGTGGGATGACCCTGGCCGGACACCAGGTGTCTACCAAAGCTGCTCTGTCACTGTCCTCCTTATCTGGACAGGAGAGAGAAAATATAGTTGAAAGATTCACATTTCAAGACAGGGAGACATCACTCACTAATTACCATCATGAGCAAAACAGACTCAAGAAATGAATTGAATTTATTACCAGTGCAATCAGAGTAGGATAATGAGAAGTAAATCCAAATCTTACAAACCTTCCTCCACACCCCTCCCTTCTTCATGGGCTAAACTTCACTCTTTGTTTTCTTTATCTCTTTCCTCTCAGAAACACAGGGAGATGGGGAATGGGGGCTTCAGTCGGTTCATCACATGTTGTCCTGCCACTTCTTCCCCCTCAGTGGGACAGATCCTCACACTGTTCCCCTGCTGCAGAACAAGGGTCCCTTCCACGGACAGTCCTCCATGAACTGCTTCAGTGTGAATCCTTCCCAAGGGCTGAAGTTCTTAATGAACTGATCCAGCATGGTTCCCTTCAAGGGGTGAAGTCCTTCAGGAACAGATCACTAGTTGTCCAGTGATCTCATGTCCTACCAGCAAACCTGCTCCAACGTGGTCCTCTCTCCATGGGGCCACGAGTGCTCCCCAGGATCTTGCTCCAGTGCAGGCTGTGCACAGCATCATATCCTACATTGGGCATCCACTTACTCTGGCCTAGCATCCTCTGTGGGCTGCAGGGGCACAGCTACCTCACCATGATCTTCCTCACAGGTTGTAGGTGTATCTCTGTTCTGGTGCCTGGAACACCCGCTTCTGCTCCTTCACTGATGCTGGTGTCCACCAGGCTGCTCCTCTCACTTTCTCACTCCCCTCTTCTCTGCCTGCAGGTGTTGTGCCTTAACATTTTCCTGCTTCTTAAATCTGTTATCTTAGAGTTTCAGCACTGTTGCTGACTCGCTCAGCCTTGGCTAGTGGCAGCTCTGGCTTGGAGAGTTTTAGCAGCTTCTCACAGTAAGCTCCTCTACAGTGTGTGTCTGTGTGTGTGTGTGTGTGTGTGTGTGTGTGTGTGCACACTCATGTGCAAATGCCACCCTCCATTGTTTTAGGCTTCAACAGTCTAATTTTTTCAGCTTATTTATAACTGTGACCGTTATACATGAGTAAATGCGATGTAGTCTCATTCAAGGCATTGTTGTACTCCTGCTCTCCTTTTAGTAAATGGCTGTTGTTTTATAATCTCTATTGCTTTCACACAGGTCTTTTGGGAAAGCTTGAGTGATGAAGCAGGTATTCCAAAATAATCTAAAAATTGTAAGGTGATGACTTTTCTTAGATCTAATTCTGGAAGATATTTCAGAGTCTTGGACCTATGCTTAGCTGTTAAGTGTACTGCACTTGTTGATCAGCAATAACAGCCACAGACAAAAGCCTTGAATCTGTGCCAAAGTAATAGACTGCAACAACTGAGACCTTCAGCCTGTGAGAAATAAAGTAAAATTCAAATTTTTGGAAAGCCCTTAATATGTTTCCCAAATGGTTTCTTTCACAAGGTGTAAAAAATTTATTTATGAAAGTTTGCTTCTTTCATATCTTTTAAGAAACTCATCCATCAGTATCACCCAAAGATGCATGAAATACTGTTATCCAGACAACTTTTTAACTTACTAGAACAATTCATCTAAGATCATGCATTTTTTCCAATCACAATGACAAATGTAGTTCGTTCACTTCTCCTTTTTCATTCACTTTTATTTTGAGTAAGATTTTGCCAGTCTTCAGTCAAGCAGCCATGTCCACGCCTTTTCCTGTTCTGTGGAGACCTCAGCAGCAGAGTGTTCTGTACACAGAAAAATGCCTGTCTTGATCCTCTACCTCATTTCAGTTTCACACCTTCCTAAGGTGACAGATAGATCCATAGAATAAAAGGATCGCCTGAGTTGGACGGGACTTTAAAGATCATCTAGCTCCTACACCCCTTCCGTGGACAGAAACACTTCCCACTAGACCAGGTTGTTCAAAGCCCAACCTGACTGTGAACTCTTCTAGGGATGGGGCACCCACAGCTTCTCTGAGCAACCTGCTCCAATGTCACACCACCCTCACAGTACAGAATTTCTTCCTAGTATCTAATCTAAACCTACTCTCTTTCAGTTTGAAGCCATTCCCTCTCATCCTGTAACTATATGCTCTTGCATATAGAGCCTCTTTCCGTCCTTTGTAGGCTCCCTTCAAATATCTAATTCATTAATTCTGCAGAAAAACCTCAGTGGTGCTGAATTAAGGTGGACAAAGTAGAGTAATGCCATGAAATAGTAAGTTGGGGCATTCCTAAATAAAATGGTTGCAACCTCCAGCATTACACCAAAAATGCAAAAGCTAATTAATTGCCACGTTATGGAGAAACTGAATGGTTAATTTATGAGTATATATTGTAGTTACTATAGAATTTAGCATACATTATTATATTTGAAAAACTGAAAAATATTCTGTGGAACCTTAGTCTATGCACTTTTGTGTGATATGTAGGGTCTGCTCTGCTGGTTTTCACTACAGGCTTATCCTTGTTGTGACCCACCCCAGAAGGTGAGGGTAACTTAAGTTCCTTTCAATGGTTTCCTTGGGGCAGATTAGAATGAAACAACACTGAAAACCCAGCATATGTGTATATATATATACACACACACACACACACACATATGTATATGTGTGTGGGGGTATATGTAAGTTCTATTTTAGAATAATTTAGTTGTAAGGGAAAGGAGGTTATTATTGGATATTATTATCTGTAGTAATATAACAATAAAAAAGCATAAAAAAACCACTTGAAAATGTGTAAGGAAAGGAAAGGAAAGGAAAGGAAAGGAAAGGAAAGGAAAGGAAAGGAAAGGAAAGGAAAGGAAAGGAAAGGAAAGGAAAGGAAAGGA